>CANXME010001645.1:600000-781987 GCA_948144175.1 Closterium sp. NIES-65 | reverse complement strand
CTTGTGTCCGGACGCATGCTTGTGTCCGGACGCATGCTTGTGTTCGGACGCATGCTTGTGTCCGGACGCATGCTTGTGGACGGTCGCATTGCTTGTGTCCGGACGCATGCTTGTGTCCGGACGCATGCTTGTGTCGGACGCATGCTTGTGTCCGGACGCATGCTTGTGTCCGGACGCATGCTTGAGTCCGGACGCATGCTTGTGTCCGGACGCATGCTTGTGTCCGGTCGCATGCTTGTGTCCGGACGCATGCTTGTGTCCGGGACGCATGCTTGTGTCCGGGACGCATGCTTGTGTCCGGACGCATGCTTGTGTCGGACGCATGCTTGTGTCCGGACGCATGCTTGTGTCCGGACGCATGCTTGTGTCCGGACGCATGCTTGTGTCCGGACGCATGCTTGTGTCGGACGCATGCTTGTTGTCCGGACGCATGCTTGTGTCCGGACGCATGCTTGTGTAGACGCAGCTTTGTGTCCGGACGATGCTGTGTCCGGACGCATGCTTGTGTCCGGACGCATGCTTGTGTCCGGACGCATGCTTGTGTCCGGACGCATGCTTGTGTCCGGGGCATGCTTGTGTCCGGACGCATGCTTGTGTCCGGCGCATGCTTGTGTCCGGACGCATGCTTGTGTCCGGACGCATGCTTGTGTCCGGTCGCATGCTTGTGTCCGGACGCATGCTTGTGTCGGACGCATCTTGTGTCCGGACGCATGCTTGTGTCCGGACGCATGCTTGTGTCGGACGCATGCCTTGTGTCCGACGCATGCTTGTGTCCGGACGCATGCTTGTGTCCGGACGCATGCTTGTGTCCGGACGCATGCTTGTGTCCGGTGCATGCTTGTGTCCGGGTCGCATGCTTGTGTCCGGACGCATGCTTGTGTCCGGACGCATGCTTGTGTCCGGACGCATGCTTGTGTCCGGACGCATGCTTGTGTCCGGACGCATGCTTGTGTCCGGACGCATGCTTGTGTCCGGACGCATGCTTGTGTCCGGACGCATGCTTGTGTCCGGACGCATGCTTGTGTCCGGACGCATGCTTGGTCCGGACGCATGCTTGTGTCCGGACGCATGCTTGTGTCCGGGACGCATGCTTGTGTCCGGACGCATGCTTGTGTCGGACGCATGCTTGCGTCCGGACGCATGCTTGTGTCCGGACGCATGCTTGTGTCCGGACGCATGCTTGTGGTCCGGACGCATGCTTGTGTCCGGACGCATGCTTGTGTCCGGACGCATGCTTGTGTCCGGTCGCATGCTTGTGTCCGGACGCATGCTTGTGTCCGGACGCATGCTTGTGTCCGGACGCATGCTTGTGTCGGTCGCATGCTTGTTCGGAGCATGCTTGTGTCCGGACGCATGCTTTGTCCGGACGCATGCTTGTGTCCGGACGCATGCTTGTGTCCGGACGCATGCTTGTGTCCGGACGCATGCTTGTGTCCGGACGCATGC
Source organism: Closterium sp. NIES-65 (assembly GCA_948144175.1). NCBI lineage: Eukaryota > Viridiplantae > Streptophyta > Zygnematophyceae > Desmidiales > Closteriaceae > Closterium > Closterium sp. NIES-65. The sequence goes on along the minus strand of CANXME010001645.1, from coordinate 780,541 downwards.
TTGTGTCCGGACGCATGCTTGTGTCCGGACGCATGCTTGTGTCCGGACGCTATGCTTGTGTCCGGACGCATGCTTGTGTCCGGACGCATGCTTGTGTCCGGACGCATGCTTGTGTCCGGACGCATGCTTGTGTCCGGACGCATGCTTGTGTCCGGACGCATGCTTGACCGGTCGCATGCTTGTGTCGGACGCATGCTTGTGTCCGGAGCATGCTTGTGTCCGGACGCATGCTTGTGTCCGGTCGCATGCTTGTGTCGGACGCATGCTTGTGTCCGGACGCATGCTTGTGTCCGGACGCATGCTTGTGTCCGGACGCATGCTTGTGTCCGGACGCATGCTTGTGTCCGGACGCATGCTTGTGTCCGGACGCATGCTTGTGTCCGGACGCATGCTTGTGTCGGACGCATGCTTGTGTCCGGACGCATGCTTGTGTCCGGAAGCATGCTTGTGTCCGGACGCATGCTTGTGTCCGGACGCAGCTTGTGTCCGGACGCATGCTTGTGTCCGGCGCATGCTTGTGTCCGGACGCATGCTTGTGTCCGGACGCATGCTTGTGTCCGGTCGCATGCTTGTGTCCGGACGCATGCTGTGGTCCGGACGCATGCTTGTGTCCGGACGCATGCTTGTGTCCGGACGCATGCTTGTGTCCGGACGCATGCTTGTGTCCGGACGCATGCTTGTGTCCGGACGCATGCTTGTGTCCGGACGCATGCTGTGTCCGGACGCATGCTTGGTGTCCGGACGCATGCTTGTGTCCGGACGCATGCTTGTGTCCGGACGCATGCTTGTGTCCGGACGCATGCTTGTGTCCGGACGCATGCTTGTGTCCGGACGCATGCTTGTGTCCGGACGCATGCTTGTGTCCGGACGCATGCTTGTGTCCGGACGCATGCTTGTGTCCGGACGCATGCTTGTGTCCGGACGCATGCTTGTGTCCGGACGCATGCTTGAGTCCGGACGCATGCTTGTGTCCGGACGCATGCTTGTTCCGGACGCCATGCTTGTGTCCGGACGCATGCTTGTGTCCGGACGCATGCTTGTGTCCGGACGCATGCTTGTGTCCGGACGCATGCTTGTGTCCGGACGCATGCTTGTGTCGGACGCATGCTTGTGTCCGGACGCATGCTTGTGTCCGGACGCATGCTTGTGCCCGGTCGCATGCTTGTGTCCGGACGCATGCTTGTGTCCGGACGCATGCTTGTGTCCGGACGCATGCTTGTGTCCGGTCGCATGCTTGTGTCCGGACGCATGCTGTGTCGGACGCATGCTGTGTCCGGACGCATGCTTGTGTCTCGGACGCATGCTTGTGTCCGACGCATGCTTGTGTCCGGACGCATGCTTGTGTCCGGACGCATGCTTGTGTCCGGAGCATGCTTGTGTCCGGACGCATGCTTGTGTCCGGACGCATGCTTGTGTCGGACGCATGCTTGTGTCCGGTCGCATGCTTGTGTCCGGACGCATGCTTGTGTCCGGACGCATGCTTGTGTCCGGACGCATGCTTGTGTCGGACGCATGCTTGTGTCGGACGCATGCTTGTGTCCGGACGCATGCTTGTGGTCCGGAGCATGCTTGTGTCCGGACGCATGCTTGTGTCCGGCCGCATGCTTGTGTCCGGACGCATGCTTGTGTCCGGACGCATGCTTGTGTCCGGTCGCATGCTTTGTGTCCGGACGCATGCTTGTGTCCGGACGCATGCTTGTGTCCGGACGCATGCTTGTGTCCGGACGCATGCTTGTGTCCGGACGCATGCTTGTGTCCGGGGACGCATGCTTGTGTCCGGACGCATGCTTGTGTCGGTCGCATGCTTGTGTCCGGACGCTTGCGCCTTTGTGTCCGGACGCATGCTTGTGTCCGGACGCATGCTTGTGTCCGGACGCATGCTTGTGTCCGGACGCATGCTTGTGTCCGGACGCATGCTTGTGTCCGGACGCATGCTTGTGTCCGGACGCATGCTTGTGTCCGACGCATGCTTGTGTCCGGACGCATGCTTGTGTACGGTCGCATGCTTGTGTCCGGACGCATGCTTGTGTCCGGACGCATGCTTGTGTCCGGACGCATGCTTGTGTCCGGTCGCATGCTTGTGTCCGGACGCATGCTTGTGTCCGGACGCATGCTTGTGTCCGGACGCATGCTTGTGTCGGACGCATGCTTGTGTCCGGTCGCATGCTTGTGTCCCGGACGCATGCTTGTGTCCGGACGCATGCTTGTGTCCGGACGCATGCTTGTGTCCGGACGCATGCTGTGTCCGGACGCATGCTTGTGTCCGGACGCATGCTTGTGTCCGGACGCATGCTTGTGTCCGGACGCATGCTTGTGTCCGGACGCATGCTTGTGTCCGGACGCATGCTTGTGTCCGGACGCATGCTTGTGTCCGGACGCATGCTTGGTCCGGACGCATGCTTGTGTCCGGACGCATGCTTGTGTCCGGACGCATGCTTGTGTCCGGGACGCATGCTTGTGTCCGGACGCATGCTTGTGTCCGGACGCATGCTTGTGTCCGGTCGCATGCTTGTGTCCGGACGCATGCTTGTGTCCGGACGCATGCTTGTGTCCGACGCATGCTTGTGTCCGGACGCATGCTTGTGTCCGGACGCATGCTTGTGTCCGGACGCATGCTTGTGTCCGGACGCATGCTTGTGTCCGGACGCATGCTTTGTGTCCGGACGCATGCTTGTGTCCGGACGCATGCTTGTGTCCGGACGCATGCTTGTGTCCGGACGCATGCTTGTGTCCGGACGCATGCTTGTGTCCGGACGCATGCTTGTGTCCGGACGCATGCTTGTGTCCGGACGCATGCTTGTGTCCGGACGCATGCTTGTGTCCGGACGCATGCTTGTGTCCGGACGCATGCTTTGTGTCCGGACGCATGCTTGTGTCCGGACGCATGCTTGTGTCCGGACGCATGCTTGTGTCCGGACGCATGCTTGTGTCCGGACGCATGCTTGTGTCCGGACGCATGCTTGTGTCCGGACGCATGCTTGTGTCCGGACGCATGCTTGTGTCCCGGTTTTGTCCGGACGCATGCTTGTGTCCGGACGCATGCTTGTGTCCGGACGCATGCTTGTGTCCGGACGCATGCTTGTGTCCGGACGCATGCTTGTGTCCGGACGCATGCTTGTGTCCGGACGCATGCTTGTGTCCGGACGCATGCTTGTGTCCGGACGCATGCTTGTGTCCGGACGCATGCTTGTGTCCGGACGCATGCTTGTGTCCGGACGCATGCTTGTGTCCGGACGCATGCTTGTGTCCGGACGCATGCTTGTGTCCGGAGCATGCTTGTGTCCGGACGCATGCTTGTGTCCGGACGCATGCTTGTGTCCGGACGCATGCTTGTGTCCGGACGCATGCTTGTGTCCGGACGCATGCTTGTGTCCGGACGCATGCTTGTGTCCGGACGCATGCTTGTGTCGGTCGCATGCTTGTGTCCGGACGCATGCTTGTGTCCGGACGCATGCTTGTGTCCGGACGCATGCTTGTGTCCGGACGCATGCTTGTGTCCGGACGCATGCTTGTGTCCGGACGCATGCTTGTGTCCGGACGCATGCTTGTGTCCGGACGCATGCTTGTGTCCGGACGCATGCTTGTGTCCGGACGCATGCTTGTGTCCGGACGCATGCTTGTGTCCGGACGCATGCTTGTGTCCGGACGCATGCTTGTGTCCGGACGCATGCTTGTGTCCGGACGCATGCTTGTGTCCGGACGCATGCTTGTGTCCGGACGCATGCTTGTGTCCGGACGCATGCTTGTGTCCGGACGCATGCTTGTGTCCGGACGCATGCTTGTGTCCGGACGCATGCTTGTGTCCGGACGCATGCTTGTGTCCGGACGCATGCTTGTGTCCGGACGCATGCTTGTGTCCGGACGCATGCTTGTGTCCGGACGCATGCTTGTGTCCGGACGCATGCTTGTGTCCGGACGCATGCTTGTGTCCGGACGCATGCTTGTGTCCGGACGCATGCTTGTGTCCGGACGCATGCTTGTGTCCGGACGCATGCTTGTGTCCGGACGCATGCTTGTGTCCGGACGCATGCTTGTGTCCGGACGCATGCTTGTGTCCGGACGCATGCTTGTGTCCGGACGCATGCTTGTGTCCCGGACGCATGCTTGTGTCCGGACGCATGCTTGTGTCCGGACGCATGCTTGTGTCCGGACGCATGCTTGTGTCCGGACGCATGCTTGTGTCCGGACGCATGCTTGTGTCCGGACGCATGCTTGTGTCCGGACGCATGCTTGTGTCGACGCATGCTTGTGTCCGGACGCATGCTTGTGTCCGGACGCATGCTTGTGTCCGGACGCATGCTTGTGTCCGGACGCATGCTTGTGTCCGGACGCATGCTTGTGTCCGGACGCATGCTTGTGTCCGGTCGCATGCTTGTGTCCGGACGCATGCTTGTGTCCGGACGCATGCTTGTGTCGGACGCATGCTTGTGTCCGGACGCATGCTTGTGTCCGGACGCATGCTTGTGTCCGGACGCATGCTTGTGTCCGGACGCATGCTTGTGTCCGGACGCATGCTTGTGTCCGGACGCATGCTTGTGTCCGGACGCATGCTTGTGTCCGGACGCATGCTTGTGTCCGGACGCATGCTTGTGTCCGGACGCATGCTTGTGTCCGGACGCATGCTTGTGTCCGGACGCATGCTTGTGTCCGGACGCATGCTTGTGTCCGGACGCATGCTTGTGTCCGGACGCATGCTTGTGTCCGGACGCATGCTTGTGTCCGGACGCATGCTTGTGTCCGGACGCATGCTTGTGTCCGGACGCATGCTTGTGTCCGGACGCATGCTTGTGTCCGGACGCATGCTTGTGTCCGGACGCATGCTTGTGTCCGGACGCATGCTTGTGTCCGGACGCATGCTTGTGTCCGGACGCATGCTTGTGTCCGGACGCATGCTTGTGTCCGGACGCATGCTTGTGTCCGGACGCATGCTTGTGTCCGGACGCATGCTTGTGTCCGGACGCATGCTTGTGTCCGGACGCATGCTTGTGTCCGGACGCATGCTTGTGTCCGGACGCATGCTTGTGTCCGGACGCATGCTTGTGTCCGGACGCATGCTTGTGTCCGGACGCATGCTTGTGTCCGGACGCATGCTTGTGTCCGGACGCATGCTTGTGTCCGGACGCATGCTTGTGTCCGGACGCATGCTTGTGTCCGGACGCATGCTTGTGTCCGGACGCATGCTTGTGTCCGGACGCATGCTTGTGTCCGGACGCATGCTTGTGTCCGGACGCATGCTTGTGTCCGGACGCATGCTTGTGTCCGGACGCATGCTTGTGTCCGGACGCATGCTTGGTCGGACGCATGCTTGTGTCCGGACGCATGCTTGTGTCCGGACGCATGCTTGTGTCCGGACGCATGCTTGTGTCCGGACGCATGCTTGTGTCCGGACGCATGCTTGTGTCCGGACGCATGCTTGTGTCCGGACGCATGCTTGTGTCCGGACGCATGCTTGTGTCCGGACGCATGCTTGTGTCCGGACGCATGCTTGTGTCCGGACGCATGCTTGTGTCCGGACGCATGCTTGTGTCCGGACGCATGCTTGTGTCCGGACGCATGCTTGTGTCCGGACGCATGCTTGTGTCCGGACGCATGCTTGTGTCCGGACGCATGCTTGTGTCCGGACGCATGCTTGTGTCCGGACGCATGCTTGTGTCCGGACGCATGCTTGTGTCCGGACGCATGCTTGTGTCCGGACGCATGCTTGTGTCCGGACGCATGCTTGTGTCCGGACGCATGCTTGTGTCCGGACGCATGCTTGTGTCCGGACGCATGCTTGTGTCCGGACGCATGCTTGTGTCCGGACGCATGCTTGTGTCCGGACGCATGCTTGTGTCCGGACGCATGCTTGTGTCCGGACGCATGCTTGTGTCCGGACGCATGCTTGTGTCCGGACGCATGCTTGTGTCCGGACGCATGCTTGTGTCCGGACGCATGCTTGTGTCCGGACGCATGCTTGTGTCCGGACGCATGCTTGTGTCCGGACGCATGCTTGTGTCCGGACGCATGCTTGTGTCCGGACGCATGCTTGTGTCCGGACGCATGCTTGTGTCCGGACGCATGCTTGTGTCCGGACGCATGCTTGTGTCCGGACGCATGCTTGTGTCCGGACGCATGCTTGTGTCCGGACGCATGCTTGTGTCCGGACGCATGCTTGTGTCCGGACGCATGCTTGTGTCCGGACGCATGCTTGTGTCCGGACGCATGCTTGTGTCCGGACGCATGCTTGTGTCCGGACGCATGCTTGTGTCCGGACGCATGCTTGTGTCCGGACGCATGCTTGTGTCCGGTCGCATGCTTGTGTCCGGACGCATGCTTGTGTCCGGTCGCATGCTTGTGTCCGGACGCATGCTTGTGTCCCGGACGCATGCTTGTGTCCGGACGCATGCTTGTGTCCGGACGCATGCTTGTGTCCGGACGCATGCTTGTGTCCGGACGCATGCTTGTGTCCGGACGCATGCTTGTGTCCGGACGCATGCTTGTGTCCGGACGCATGCTTGTGTCCGGACGCATGCTTGTGTCCGGACGCATGCTTGTGTCCGGACGCATGCTTGTGTCCGGTCGCATGCTTGTGTCCGGACGCATGCTTGTGTCCGGACGCATGCTTGTGTCCGGACGCATGCTTGTGTCCGGACGCATGCTTGTGTCCGGACGCATGCTTGTGTCCGGACGCATGCTTGTGTCCGGACGCATGCTTGTGTCCGGACGCATGCTTGTGTCCGGACGCATGCTTGTGTCCGGACGCATGCTTGTGTCCGGACGCATGCTTGTGTCCGGACGCATGCTTGTGTCCGGACGCATGCTTGTGTCCGGACGCATGCTTGTGTCCGGACGCATGCTTGTGTCCGGACGCATGCTTGTGTCCGGACGCATGCTTGTGTCCGGACGCATGCTTGTGTCCGGACGCATGCTTGTGTCCGGACGCATGCTTGTGTCCGGACGCATGCTTGTGTCCGGACGCATGCTTGTGTCCGGACGCATGCTTGTGTCCGGACGCATGCTTGTGTCCGGACGCATGCTTGTGTCCGGACGCATGCTTGTGTCCGGACGCATGCTTGTGTCCGGACGCATGCTTGTGTCCGGACGCATGCTTGTGTCCGGACGCATGCTTGTGTCCGGACGCATGCTTGTGTCCGGACGCATGCTTGTGTCCGGACGCATGCTTGTGTCCGGACGCATGCTTGTGTCCGGACGCATGCTTGTGTCCGGACGCATGCTTGTGTCCGGACGCATGCTTGTGTCCGGACGCATGCTTGTGTCCGGACGCATGCTTGTGTCCGGACGCATGCTTGTGTCCGGACGCATGCTTGTGTCCGGACGCATGCTTGTGTCCGGACGCATGCTTGTGTCCGGACGCATGCTTGTGTCCGGACGCATGCTTGTGTCCGGACGCATGCTTGTGTCCGGACGCATGCTTGTGTCCGGACGCATGCTTGTGTCCGGACGCATGCTTGTGTCCGGACGCATGCTTGTGTCCGGACGCATGCTTGTGTCGGACGCATGCTTGTGTCCGGACGCATGCTTGTGTCCGGACGCATGCTTGTGTCCGGACGCATGCTTGTGTCCGGACGCATGCTTGTGTCCGGTCGCATGCTTGTGTCCGGACGCATGCTTGTGTCCGGACGCATGCTTGTGTCCGGACGCATGCTTGTGTCCGGACGCATGCTTGTGTCCGGACGCATGCTTGTGTCCGGACGCATGCTTGTGTCCGGACGCATGCTTGTGTCCGGACGCATGCTTGTGTCCGGACGCATGCTTGTGTCCGGACGCATGCTTGTGTCCGGTCGCATGCTTGTGTCCGGACGCATGCTTGTGTCCGGACGCATGCTTGTGTCCGGACGCATGCTTGTGTCCGGACGCATGCTTGTGTCCGGACGCATGCTTGTGTCCGGACGCATGCTTGTGTCCGGTCGCATGCTTGTGTCCGGACGCATGCTTGTGTCCGGACGCATGCTTGTGTCCGGACGCATGCTTGTGTCCGGACGCATGCTTGTGTCCGGTCGCATGCTTGTGTCCGGACGCATGCTTGTGTCCGGACGCATGCTTGTGTCCGGACGCATGCTTGTGTCCGGACGCATGCTTGTGTCCGGACGCATGCTTGTGTCCGGACGCATGCTTGTGTCCGGACGCATGCTTGTGTCCGGTCGCATGCTTGTGTCCGGACGCATGCTTGTGTCCGGACGCATGCTTGTGTCCGGACGCATGCTTGTGTCCGGACGCATGCTTGTGTCCGGACGCATGCTTGTGTCCGGACGCATGCTTGTGTCCGGACGCATGCTTGTGTCCGGACGCATGCTTGTGTCCGGACGCATGCTTGTGTCCGGACGCATGCTTGTGTCCGGACGCATGCTTGTGTCCGGACGCATGCTTGTGTCCGGACGCATGCTTGTGTCCGGACGCATGCTTGTGTCCGGACGCATGCTTGTGTCCGGACGCATGCTTGTGTCCGGACGCATGCTTGTGTCCGGACGCATGCTTGTGTCCGGACGCATGCTTGTGTCCGGACGCATGCTTGTGTCCGGACGCATGCTTGTGTCCGGACGCATGCTTGTGTCCGGTCGCATGCTTGTGTCCGGACGCATGCTTGTGTCCGGACGCATGCTTGTGTCCGGACGCATGCTTGTGTCCGGACGCATGCTTGTGTCCGGACGCATGCTTGTGTCCGGACGCATGCTTGTGTTCGGACGCATGCTTGTGTCCGGTCGCATGCTTGTGTCCGGACGCATGCTTGTGTCCGGACGCATGCTTGTGTCCGGACGCATGCTTGTGTCCGGACGCATGCTTGTGTCCGGACGCATGCTTGTGTCCGGACGCATGCTTGTGTCCGGACGCATGCTTGTGTCCGGACGCATGCTTGTGTCCGGACGCATGCTTGTGTCCGGACGCATGCTTGTGTCCGGACGCATGCTTGTGTCCGGACGCATGCTTGTGTCCGGTCGCATGCTTGTGTCCGGACGCATGCTTGTGTCCGGACGCATGCTTGTGTCCGGCGCATGCTTGTGTCCGGACGCATGCTTGTGTCCGGACGCATGCTTGTGTCCGGACGCATGCTTGTGTCCGGACGCATGCTTGTGTCCGGACGCATGCTTGTGTCCGGTCGCATGCTTGTGTCCGGACGCATGCTTGTGTCCGGACGCATGCTTGTGTCCGGACGCATGCTTGTGTCCGGACGCATGCTTGTGTCCGGACGCATGCTTGTGTCCGGACGCATGCTTGTGTCCGGACGCATGCTTGTGTCCGGACGCATGCTTGTGTCCGGACGCATGCTTGTGTCCGGTCGCATGCTTGTGTCCGGACGCATGCTTGTGTCCGGACGCATGCTTGTGTCCGGACGCATGCTTGTGTCCGGACGCATGCTTGTGTCCGGACGCATGCTTGTGTCCGGACGCATGCTTGTGTCCGGACGCATGCTTGTGTCCGGTCGCATGCTTGTGTCCGGACGCATGCTTGTGTCCGGACGCATGCTTGTGTCCGGACGCATGCTTGTGTCCGGACGCATGCTTGTGTCCGGACGCATGCTTGTGTCCGGACGCATGCTTGTGTCCGGACGCATGCTTGTGTCCGGACGCATGCTTGTGTCCGGACGCATGCTTGTGTCCGGACGCATGCTTGTGTCCGGACGCATGCTTGTGTCCGGACGCATGCTTGTGTCCGGACGCATGCTTGTGTCCGGACGCATGCTTGTGTCCGGACGCATGCTTGTGTCCGGACGCATGCTTGTGTCCGGACGCATGCTTGTGTCCGGACGCATGCTTGTGTCCGGACGCATGCTTGTGTCCGGACGCATGCTTGTGTCGGACGCATGCTTGTGTCGGACGCATGCTTGTGTCCGGACGCATGCTTGTGTCCGGACGCATGCTTGTGTCCGGACGCATGCTTGTGTCCGGACGCATGCTTGTGTCCGGACGCATGCTTGTGTCCGGACGCATGCTTGTGTCCGGACGCATGCTTGTGTCCGGACGCATGCTTGTGTCCGGACGCATGCTTGTGTCCGGACGCATGCTTGTGTCCGGACGCATGCTTGTGTCCGGACGCATGCTTGTGTCCGGACGCATGCTTGTGTCCGGACGCATGCTTGTGTCCGGACGCATGCTTGTGTCCGGACGCATGCTTGTGTCCGGACGCATGCTTGTGTCCGGACGCATGCTTGTGTCCGGACGCATGCTTGTGTCCGGACGCATGCTTGTGTCCGGTCGCATGCTTGTGTCCGGACGCATGCTTGTGTCCGGTCGCATGCTTGTGTCCGAAGGGTGTCTTTTGTCGGGACGCATGCTTGTGTCCGGACGCATGCTTGTGTCCGGACGCATGCTTGTGTCCGGTCGCATGCTTGTGTCCGGACGCATGCTTGTGTCCGGACGCATGCTTGTGTCCGGACGCATGCTTGTGTCCGGACGCATGCTTGTGTCCGGACGCATGCTTGTGTCCGGACGCATGCTTGTGTCCGGACGCATGCTTGTGTCCGGACGCATGCTTGTGTCCGGACGCATGCTTGTGTCCGGACGCATGCTTGTGTCCGGACGCATGCTTGTGTCCGGACGCATGCTTGTGTCCGGACGCATGCTTGTGTCCGGACGCATGCTTGTGTCCGGACGCATGCTTGTGTCCGGACGCATGCTTGTGTCCGGACGCATGCTTGTGTCCGGACGCATGCTTGTGTCCGGACGCATGCTTGTGTCCGGACGCATGCTTGTGTCCGGACGCATGCTTGTGTCCGGACGCATGCTTGTGTCCGGACGCATGCTTGTGTCCGGACGCATGCTTGTGTCCGGTCGCATGCTTGTGTCCGGACGCATGCTTGTGTCCGGTCGCATGCTTGTGTCCGGACGCATGCTTGTGTCCGGACGCATGCTTGTGTCCGGACGCATGCTTGTGTCCGGACGCATGCTTGTGTCCGGACGCATGCTTGTGTCCGGACGCATGCTTGTGTCCGGACGCATGCTTGTGTCCGGTCGCATGCTTGTGTCCGGACGCATGCTTGTGTCCGGACGCATGCTTGTGTCCGGACGCATGCTTGTGTCCGGACGCATGCTTGTGTCCGGTCGCATGCTTGTGTCCGGACGCATGCTTGTGTCCGGACGCATGCTTGTGTCCGGACGCATGCTTGTGTCCGGACGCATGCTTGTGTCCGGACGCATGCTTGTGTCCGGACGCATGCTTGTGTCCGGTCGCATGCTTGTGTCCGGACGCATGCTTGTGTCCGGACGCATGCTTGTGTCCGGACGCATGCTTGTGTCCGGACGCATGCTTGTGTCCGGACGCATGCTTGTGTCCGGACGCATGCTTGTGTCCGGACGCATGCTTGTGTCCGGACGCATGCTTGTGTCCGGACGCATGCTTGTGTCCGGACGCATGCTTGTGTCCGGTCGCATGCTTGTGTCCGGACGCATGCTTGTGTCCGGACGCATGCTTGTGTCCGGACGCATGCTTGTGTCCGGACGCATGCTTGTGTCCGGACGCATGCTTGTGTCCGTCGCATGCTTGTGTCCGGACGCATGCTTGAGTCCGGTCGCATGCTTGTGTCCGGACGCATGCTTGTGTCCGGACGCATGCTTGTGTCCGGACGCATGCTTGTGTCCGGACGCATGCTTGTGTCCGGACGCATGCTTGTGTCCGGACGCATGCTTGTGTCCGGACGCATGCTTGTGTCCGGTCGCATGCTTGTGTCCGGACGCATGCTTGTGTCCGGACGCATGCTTGTGTCCGGACGCATGCTTGTGTCCGGACGCATGCTTGTGTCCGGACGCATGCTTGTGTCCGGACGCATGCTTGTGTCCGGACGCATGCTTGTGTCCGGACGCATGCTTGTGTCCGGACGCATGCTTGTGTCCGGACGCATGCTTGTGTCCGGACGCATGCTTGTGTCCGGACGCATGCTTGTGTCCGGTCGCATGCTTGTGTCCGGACGCATGCTTGTGTCCGGACGCATGCTTGTGTCCGGACGCATGCTTGTGTCCGGACGCATGCTTGTGTCCGGACGCATGCTTGTGTCCGGACGCATGCTTGTGTCCGGACGCATGCTTGTGTCCGGTCGCATGCTTGTGTCCGGACGCATGCTTGTGTCCGGACGCATGCTTGTGTCCGGACGCATGCTTTGTGTCCGGACGCATGCTTGTGTCCGGACGCATGCTTGTGTCCGGACGCATGCTTGTGTCCGTGTCGCATGCTTGTGTCCGGACGCATGCTTGTGTCCGGACGCATGCTTGTGTCCGGACGCATGCTTAACGCATGCTTGTGTCCGGACGCATGCTTGTGTCCGGACGCATGCTTGTGTCCGGACGCATGCTTGTGTCCGGTCGCATGCTTGTGTCCGGACGCATGCTTGTGTCCGGACGCATGCTTGTGTCCGGACGCATGCTTGTGTCCGGACGCATGCTTGTGTCCGGACGCATGCTTGTGTCCGGACGCATGCTTGTGTCCGGACGCATGCTTGTGTCCGGACGCATGCTTGTGTCCGGACGCATGCTTGTGTCCGGACGCATGCTTGTGTCCGGACGCATGCTTGAGTCCGGTCGCATGCTTGTGTCCGGTCGCATGCTTGTGTCCGGACGCATGCTTGTGTCCGGACGCATGCTTGTGTCCGGTCGCATGCTTGTGTCCGGACGCATGCTTGTGTCCGGACGCATGCTTGTGTCCGGACGCATGCTTGTGTCCGGTCGCATGCTTGTGTCCGGACGCATGCTTGTGTCCGGACGCATGCTTGTGTCCGGACGCATGCTTGTGTCCGGACGCATGCTTGAGTCCGGTCGCATGCTTGTGTCCGGACGCATGCTTGTGTCCGGTCGCATGCTTGTGTCCGGACGCATGCTTGTGTCCGGACGCATGCTTGTGTCCGGACGCATGCTTGTGTCCGGACGCATGCTTGTGTCCGGACGCATGCTTGTGTCCGGACGCATGCTTGTGTCCGGACGCATGCTTGTGTCCGGACGCATGCTTGAGTCCGGTCGCATGCTTGTGTCCGGACGCATGCTTGTGTCCGGACGCATGCTTGTGTCCGGTCGCATGCTTGTGTCCGGACGCATGCTTGTGTCCGGACGCATGCTTGTGTCCGGACGCATGCTTGTGTCCGGTCGCATGCTTGTGTCCGGACGCATGCTTGTGTCCGGACGCATGCTTGTGTCCGGACGCATGCTTGTGTCCGGTCGCATGCTTGTGTCCGGACGCATGCTTGAGTCCGGTCGCATGCTTGTGTCCGGACGCATGCTTGTGTCCGGACGCATGCTTGTGTCCGGACGCATGCTTGTGTCCGGACGCATGCTTGTGTCCGGACGCATGCTTGTGTCCGGTCGCATGCTTGTGTCCGGACGCATGCTTGTGTCCGGACGCATGCTTGTGTCCGGACGCATGCTTGTGTCCGGACGCATGCTTGTGTCCGGACGCATGCTTGTGTCCGGTCGCATGCTTGTGTCCGGACGCATGCTTGTGTCCGGTCGCATGCTTGTGTCCGGACGCATGCTTGTGTCCGGACGCATGCTTGTGTCCGGTCGCATGCTTGTGTCCGGACGCATGCTTGTGTCCGGACGCATGCTTGTGTCCGGTCGCATGCTTGTGTCCGGACGCATGCTTGTGTCCGGACGCATGCTTGTGTCCGGACGCATGCTTGTGTCCGGACGCATGCTTGTGTCCGGACGCATGCTTGTGTCCGGACGCATGCTTGTGTCCGGACGCATGCTTGTGTCCGGACGCATGCTTGTGTCCGGACGCATGCTTGTGTCCGGACGCATGCTTGTGTCCGGACGCATGCTTGTGTCCGTCGCATGCTTGTGTCCGGTCGCATGCTTGTGTCCGGACGCATGCTTGTGTCCGGACGCATGCTTGTGTCCGGACGCATGCTTGTGTCCGGACGCATGCTTGTGTCCGGACGCATGCTTGTGTCCGGACGCATGCTTGTGTCCGGACGCATGCTTGTGTCCGGACGCATGCTTGTGTCCGGACGCATGCTTGTGTCCGGACGCATGCTTGTGTCCGTCGCATGCTTGTGTCCGGACGCATGCTTGTGTCCGGACGCATGCTTGTGTCCGGACGCATGCTTGTGTCCGGACGCATGCTTGTGTCCGGACGCATGCTTGTGTCCGGACGCATGCTTGTGTCCGGACGCATGCTTGTGTCCGGTCGCATGCTTGTGTCCGGACGCATGCTTGTGTCCGGACGCATGCTTGTGTCCGGACGCATGCTTGTGTCCGGTCGCATGCTTGTGTCCGGACGCATGCTTGTGTCCGGACGCATGCTTGTGTCCGGACGCATGCTTGTGTCCGGACGCATGCTTGTGTCCGGACGCATGCTTGTGTCCGGTCGCATGCTTGTGTCCGGACGCATGCTTGTGTCCGGACGCATGCTTGTGTCCGGACGCATGCTTGTGTCCGGACGCATGCTTGTGTCCGGACGCATGCTTGTGTCCGGACGCATGCTTGTGTCCGGACGCATGCTTGTGTCCGGACGCATGCTTGTGTCCGGACGCATGCTTGTGTCCGGACGCATGCTTGTGTCCGGTCGCATGCTTGTGTCCGGACGCATGCTTGTGTCCGGACGCATGCTTGTGTCCGGACGCATGCTTGTGTCCGGACGCATGCTTGTGTCCGGACGCATGCTTGTGTCCGGACGCATGCTTGTGTCCGGTCGCATGCTTGTGTCCGGACGCATGCTTGTGTCCGGACGCATGCTTGTGTCCGGACGCATGCTTGTGTCCGGACGCATGCTTGTGTCCGGACGCATGCTTGTGTCCGGACGCATGCTTGTGTCCGGACGCATGCTTGTGTCCGGACGCATGCTTGTGTCCGGACGCATGCTTGTGTCCGGACGCATGCTTGTGTCCGGACGCATGCTTGTGTCCGGACGCATGCTTGTGTCCGGACGCATGCTTGTGTCCGGACGCATGCTTGTGTCCGGACGCATGCTTGTGTCCGGACGCATGCTTGTGTCCGGACGCATGCTTGTGTCCGGACGCATGCTTGTGTCCGGACGCATGCTTGTGTCCGGATGCTTGTGTCGGACGCATTGCTTGTGTCCGGAGCATGCTTGTGTCCGACGCATGCTTGTGTCCCGGTCGCATGCTTGTGTCCGGACGCATGCTGTCGTCCGCGACGCCATGCTTGTGTCCGGTCGCATGCTTGTGTCCGGACGCATGCTTGTGTCCGGACGCATGCTTGTGTCCGGACGCATGCTTGAGTCCGGTCGCATGCTTGTGTCCGGACGCATGCTTGATGTCCGGTCGCATGCTTTGTGTCCGGACGCATGCTTGTGTCCGCACGCATGCAGTTGTGTCCGGACGCAGCTTGAGTCGGACGCCATGCTCGTCCAGTCCGGACGCATGCTTGTGTCCGGACGCATGCTTGTGCCGGACGCATGCTTGTGTCCCGGACGCATGCTTGTGTCCGGACGCATGCTTGTGTCCGGACGCATGCTGTGTCCGGTCGCATGCTTGTGTCCGGACGCATGCTTGTGTCCGGACGCATGCTTGGTTCCGGACGCATGCTTGTGTCCGGACGCATGCTTGTGTCCGGACGCATGCTTGTGTCCGGACGCATGCTTGTGTCCGGTCGCATGCTTGTGTCCGGACGCACTGCTTTTGTCCGGACGCATGCTTGTGTCCGGACGCATGCTTGTGTCCGGACGCATGCTTGATGTCCGACTGCATGCTTGTGTCCGGACGCATGCTTGTGTCCGCGTCGCATGCTTGTGTACCGGACGCATGCTTGTGTCCGGACGCATGCTTGTGTCCGGTCCTGACGCCATGCTTGTGTCCGGACGCATGCTTGTGTCCGGTACGCATGCTTGTGTCCGGCGCATGCTTGTGCCGGACGCATGCTTGTGTCCGGACGCATGCTCTGTGTCCGGACGCATGCTTGTGTCCGGACGCATGCTTGTGTCCGGTCGCATGCTTGTGTCCGGACGCATGCTTGTGTCCGGACGCATGCTTGTGTCCCGGACGCATGCTTGTGTCCGGACGCATGCTTGTAGTCCGGACGCATGCTTGTGTCCGGACGCAATGCTTGTGTCCGGTCGCATGCTGTGGTCGGACGCATGCTTGTGTCCGGTACGCATGCTTGTGTCCGGACGCATGCTTGTGTCCGGTACGCATGCTTGTGCCCGGTCGCATGCTTGTGTCCTGACGCATGCTTGTGTCCGGACGCATGCTTGTGTCCGGTGCATGCTTGTGTCCGGACGCATGCTTGTGTCCGGACGCATGCTTGTGTCCGGACGCATGCTTGTGTCCGGACGCATGCTTTTGTCCGGGACGCATGCTTGTGGTCCGGTACGCATGCTTGTGTCCGGACGCATGCTTGATGTCCGGTCGCATGCTTGTGTCCGGACGCATGCTTGTGTCCGGATCGCATGCTTGTGTCCGGTACGCATGCTTGTGTCCGGACGCATGCTTGTGTCCGGACGCATGCTTGTGTCCGGACGCATGCTTGTGTCCGGACGCATGCTTGCTGGTCCGGTCCGACGCATGCTTGTGTCCGGACGCATGCTTGTGTCCGGGACGCATGCTTGTGTCCGGACGCATGCTTGAGTCCCGGTACGCATGCTTGTGTCCGGACGCATGCTTGTGTCCGGACGCATGCTTGTGCCCGGTCGCATGCTTGTGTCCGGGACGCATGCTTGTGTTCCGGACGCATGCTTGTGTCCGGACGCATGCTTGTGTCCGGTCCGCATGCTTGGTGTCCGGACGCATGCTTGTGTCCGGACGCAATGCTTGTGTCCGGTACGCATGCTTGTGTCCGGACGCATGCTTGTGTCCGGACGCATGCTTGTGTCCGGAGACGCATGCTTGTGTCCGGACGCATGCTTGTGTCCGGACGCATGCTTGTGTCCGGACGCATGCTTGTGTCCGGACGCATGCTTGTGTCCGGACGCATGCTTGGTCCGGTCGCATGCTTGTGTCCGGACGCATGCTTGTGTCCGTCGCATGCTTGTGTCCGGACGCATGCTTGTGTCCGGACGCATGCTTGTGTCCGGACGCATGCTTGTGTCCGGACGCATGCTTGTGTCCGGACGCATGCTTGTGTCCGGACGCATGCTTGTTCCGGACGCATGCTTGTGCCGGTCGCATGCTTGTGTCCGGACGCATGCTTGTGTCCGGACGCATGCTTGTGTCCGGGACGCATGCTTGTGTCCGGACGCATGCTTGTGTCACGGTCGCATGCTTGTGTCCGGACGCATGCTTGAGTCCGGTCGCATGCTTGTGTCCCGATCGCATGCTTGTGTTCCGGACGCATGCTTGTGCCGGACGCATGCTTGTGTCCGGACGCAATGCTTGTGTCCGACGATGCTTGAGTCCGGACGCATGCTTGTGTCCGGACGCATGCTTTGTGGCCGGTCGCATGCTTGTGCCCGGTCGCATGCTTGTGTCCGGACGCATGCCTTGTGTCCGGACGCATGCTTGAGGTCCGGTCGCATGCTTGTGTCCGGACGCATGCTTGAGTCCGGTCGCATGCTTGTGTCCGGTACGCATGCTGTGTCCGGTCGCATGCTTGTGGCCCGGGACGCATGCTTGTGTCCGGACGCATGCTTGTGTCCGGACGCATGCTTGAGTCCGGTCGCATGCTTGTGTCCGGACGCATGCTTGTGTCCGGACGCATGCTTGTGTCCGGTACGCATGCTTGTGTCCGGACGCATGTTGAGTCCGGACGCATGCTTGTGTCCGGACGCATGCTTGTGTCCTGGACTAGACGCATGCCTTGTGTCCGGACGCATGCTTGTGTCCGGGTCGCATGCTTGTGTCCGGATGCTTGTGTCCGACAGCATGCTTGTGTCCGGACGCATGCTGTGTCCGGACGCATGCTTGTGTCCGGACGCAATGCTTGTGTCCGGAGCGCATGCTTGTGTCCGGACGCATGCTTGTGTCCGGACGCATGCTTGTGTCGCGGACGCATTGCTTGGTGCCGTCGCATGCTTGTGTCCTGGACGCATGCTTGTGTCCGGACGCATGCTTGAGTCCGGTTCGCATGCTTGTGTCCGGACGCATGCTTGTGTACGGACGCATGCTTGTGTCCGGACGCATGCGTCCGGACGCATGCTTGTGTCCGGACGCATGCTTGTGTCCGGACGCATGCTTGTGTCCGGACGCATGCTTGTGTCCGGTCGCATGCTTGTGTCCGGACGCATGCTTGTGTCCGGGACGCATGCTTGTGGTCCGGACGCATGCTTGTGTCCGGTCGCATGCTTGTGTCCAGGACGCATGCTTGTGTCCGGACGCATGCTTGTGTCCGGACGCATGCTTGTGTCCGGTACGCATGCTTGTGTCCGGACGCATGCTTGTGTCCGGCAGGCTGGGTCCGGACGCATGCTTGTGTCGGACGCATGCTTGTGTCCGGACGCATGCTTGTGTCCGGACGCATGCTTGTGTCCGGACGCATGCTTGTGTCCGGACGCATGCTTGTGTCCCGGTCGCACGCATGCTTGTGTCCGGACGCATGCTTGAGTCCGGTCGCATGCTTGTGTCCGGACGCATGCTTGTGTCCGGTCGCATGCTTGTGTCCGGACGCATGCTTGTGTCCGGACGCATGCTTGTGTCCGGACGCATGCTTGTGTCCGGACGCATGCTTGTGTCCGGACGCATGCTTGTGTCCGGACGCATGCTTGTGTCCGGACGCATGCTTGTGTCCGGACGCATGCTTGTGTCCGGACGCATGCTTGTGTCCGGACGCATGCTTGTGTCCGGACGCATGCTTGTGTCCGGTTGCATGCTTGTGTCCGGACGCATGCTTGTGTCCGGACGCATGCTTGTGTCCGGACGCATGCTTGTGTCCGGACGCATGCTTGTGTCCGGACGCATGCTTGTGTCCGGACGCATGCTTGTGTCCGGACGCATGCTTGTGTCCGGACGCATGCTTGTGTCCGGACGCATGCTTGTGTCCGGTCGCATGCTTGTGTCCGGACGCATGCTTGTGTCCGGTCGCATGCTTGTGTCCGGACGCATGCTTGTGTCCGGACGCATGCTTGTGTCCGGACGCATGCTTGTGTCCGGACGCATGCTTGTGTCCGGACGCATGCTTGTGTCCGGACGCATGCTTGTGTCCGGACGCATGCTTGTGTCCGGACGCATGCTTGAGTCCGGTCGCATGCTTGTGTCCGGACGCATGCTTGTGTCCGGACGCATGCTTGTGTCCGGTCGCATGCTTGTGTCCGGACGCATGCTTGTGTCCGGACGCATGCTTGTGTCCGGACGCATGCTTGTGTCCGGACGCATGCTTGTGTCCGGACGCATGCTTGTGTCCGGACGCATGCTTGTGTCCGGTCGCATGCTTGTGTCCGGACGCATGCTTGTGTCCGGTCGCATGCTTGTGTCCGGACGCATGCTTGTGCCCGGTCGCATGCTTGTGTCCGGACGCATGCTTGTGTCCGGACGCATGCTTGTGTCCGGTCGCATGCTTGTGTCCGGACGCATGCTTGTGTCCGGTCGCATGCTTGTGTCCGGTCGCATGCTTGTGTCCGGACGCATGCTTGTGTCCGGACGCATGCTTGTGTCCGGTCGCATGCTTGTGTCCGGACGCATGCTTGTGTCCGGTCGCATGCTTGTGTCCGGACGCATGCTTGTGTCCGGACGCATGCTTGTGTCCGGTCGCATGCTTGTGTCCGGACGCATGCTTGTGTCCGGACGCATGCTTGTGTCCGGTCGCATGCTTGTGTCCGGTCGCATGCTTGTGTCCGGACGCATGCTTGTGTCCGGACGCATGCTTGTGCCCGGTCGCATGCTTGTGTCCGGACGCATGCTTGTGTCCGGACGCATGCTTGTGTCCGGACGCATGCTTGTGTCCGGTCGCATGCTTGTGTCCGGACGCATGCTTGTGTCCGGTCGCATGCTTGTGTCCGGACGCATGCTTGTGTCCGGTCGCATGCTTGTGTCCGGTCGCATGCTTGTGTCCGGACGCATGCTTGTGTCCGGACGCATGCTTGTGTCCGGACGCATGCTTGTGTCCGGACGCATGCTTGTGTCCGGACGCATGCTTGTGTCCGGACGCATGCTTGTGTCCGGACGCATGCTTGTGTCCGGACGCATGCTTGTGTCCGGACGCATGCTTGTGTCCGGACGCATGCTTGTGTCCGGTCGCATGCTTGTGTCCGGACGCATGCTTGTGTCCGGACGCATGCTTGTGTCCGGACGCATGCTTGTGTCCGGTCGCATGCTTGTGTCCGGACGCATGCTTGTGTCCGGACGCATGCTTGTGTCCGGACGCATGCTTGTGTCCGGTCGC
This sequence comes from Closterium sp. NIES-65, assembly GCA_948144175.1. Taxonomy (NCBI): domain Eukaryota; kingdom Viridiplantae; phylum Streptophyta; class Zygnematophyceae; order Desmidiales; family Closteriaceae; genus Closterium; species Closterium sp. NIES-65. The sequence continues at coordinate 760,352 of CANXME010001645.1, read as the reverse complement.
ATGCTTGTGTCCGGACGCATGCTTGTGTCCGGACGCATGCTTGTGTCCGGACGCATGCTTGTGTCCGGACGCATGCTTGTGTCCGGACGCATGCTTGTGTCCGGTCGCATGCTTGTGTCCGGACGCATGCTTGTGTCCGGACGCATGCTTGTGTCCGGACGCATGCTTGTGTCCGGACGCATGCTTGTGTCCGGACGCATGCTTGTGTCCGGACGCATGCTTGTGTCCGGTCGCATGCTTGTGTCCGGACGCATGCTTGTGTCCGGACGCATGCTTGTGTCCGGACGCATGCTTGTGTCCGGACGCATGCTTGTGTCCGGACGCATGCTTGTGTCCGGTCGCATGCTTGTGTCCGGACGCATGCTTGTGTCCGGTCGCATGCTTGTGTCCGGACGCATGCTTGTGTCCGGACGCATGCTTGTGTCCGGACGCATGCTTGTGTCCGGACGCATGCTTGTGTCCGGACGCATGCTTGTGTCCGGACGCATGCTTGTGTCCGGACGCATGCTTGTGTCCGGACGCATGCTTGTGTCCGGTCGCATGCTTGTGTCCGGACGCATGCTTGTGTCCGGACGCATGCTTGTGTCCGGACGCATGCTTGTGTCCGGACGCATGCTTGTGTCCGGACGCATGCTTGTGTCCGGACGCATGCTTGTGTCCGGTCGCATGCTTGTGTCCGGACGCATGCTTGTGTCCGGACGCATGCTTGTGTCCCGGACGCATGCTTGAGTCCGGTCGCATGCTTGTGTCCGGACGCATGCTTGTGTCCGGTCGCAATGCTTGTGTCCGGACGCATGCTTGTGTCCGGATCGCATGCTTGTGGTCGGGACGCATGCTCGTGTCCGGACGCATGCTTGTGTCCGGACGCATGCTTGTGTCCGGACGCATGCTTGTGTCCGGACGCATGCTTGTGTCCGACGCATGCTTGAGTCCGGTCGCATGCTTGTGTCCGGACGCATGCTTTGTGTCCGGACGCATGCTTGAGTCCGGTCGCATGCTTGTGTCCGGACGCATGCTTGTGTCCGGACGCATGCTGTGCCCGGTTGCATGCTTTGTCCGGACGCATGCTTGTGTCCGGACGCATGCTTGTGTCCGGACGCATGCTTGTGTCCGGTCGCATGCTTGTGTCCGGACGCATGCTTGAGTCCGGTCGCATGCTTGTGTCGTCGCATGCTTGTGCCCGGTCCGCATGCTTGTGTCCGGACGCATGCTTATGTCCGGACGCATGCTTGAGTCCGGCTCGCAGGCTTGTGTCCGGACGCATGCTTGAGTCCGGTCGCATGCTTGTGCCCGGTCGCATGCTTGTGTTACCGGGACGCATGCTTGTGTCCGGACGCGATGCTTGTTGTCCGGTCGCATGCTTGTGTCCGGACGCATGCTTGTGTCCGGTCGCATGCTTGTGTCCGGACGCATGCTTGTGTCCGGTCGCATGCTTGTGCCCGGACGCATGCTTGTGTCCGGACGCATGCTTGTGTCCGGACGCATGCTTGTGTCCGGTCGCATGCTTGTGTCCGGACGCATGCTTGTGTCCGGTCGCATGCTTGTGTCCGGTCGCATGCTTGTGTCCGGACGCATGCTTGTGTCCGGACGCATGCTTGTGTCCGGTCGCATGCTTGTGTCCGACGCATGCTTGTGTCCGGTCGCATGCTTGTGTCCGGACGCATGCTTGTGTCCGGACGCATGCTTGTGTCCGGACGCATGCTTGTGTCCGGACGCATGCTTGTGTCCGGACGCATGCTTGTGTCCGGTCGCATGCTTGTGTCCGGTCGCATGCTTGTGTCCGGACGCATGCTTGTGTCCGGACGCATGCTTGTGCCCGGTCGCATGCTTGTGTCCGGACGCATGCTTGTGTCCGGACGCATGCTTGTGTCCGGACGCATGCTTGTGTCCGGTCGCATGCTTGTGTCCGGACGCATGCTTGTGTCCGGTCGCATGCTTGTGTCCGGACGCATGCTTGTGTCCGGTCGCATGCTTGTGTCCGGTCGCATGCTTGAGTCCGGTCGCATGCTTGTGTCCGGACGCATGCTTGTGTCCGGTCGCATGCTTGTGTCCGGACGCATGCTTGTGTCCGGACGCATGCTTGTGTCCGGACGCATGCTTGTGTCCGGACGCATGCTTGTGTCCGGACGCATGCTTGTGTCCGGACGCATGCTTGTGTCCGGACGCATGCTTGTGTCCGGACGCATGCTTGTGTCCGGTCGCATGCTTGTGTCCGGACGCATGCTTGTGTCCGGACGCATGCTTGTGTCCGGTCGCATGCTTGTGTCCGGACGCATGCTTGTGTCCGGACGCATGCTTGTGTCCGGACGCATGCTTGTGCCCGGTCGCATGCTTGTGTCCGGACGCATGCTTGTGTCCGGTCGCATGCTTGTGTCCGGACGCATGCTTGTGTCCGGACGCATGCTTGTGTCCGGTACGCATGCTTGGAGTCCGGTCGCATGCTTGTGGTCCGGACGCATGCTTGTGTCCGGACGCATGCTTGTGTCCGGACGCCATGCTTGTGTCCGGTACGCATGCTTGTGTCCGGAACGCATGCTTGTGTCCGGACGCATGCTTGATCCGGGTACGCATGCTGTGTCCGACGCATGCTTTTGTCCGGTCGCATGCTTGTGTCCGGACGCATGCTTGTGTCCGGTCGCATGCTTGTGTCCGGACGCATGCTTGAGTCCGGTCGCAATGCTTGTGTCCGTCGCATGCTTGTGTCCGGACGCATGCTTGTGTCCGGACGCATGCTTGTGTCCCGGTCGCATGCTTGTGTCCGGACGCAGCTTGTAGTCCGGCGCATGCTTGTGTCCGGACGCATGCTTGTGTCCGGACGCATGCTTGTGTCCGGACGCATGCTTGTGTCCGGTACGCATGCTTGGTCCGGACGCATGCTTGTGTCCGGTCGCATGCTTGTGTCCGGACGCATGCTTGTGTCCGGCGCATGCTTGTGTCCGGACGCATGCTTGTGTCCCGGACGCATGCTTGTGTCCGGACGCATGCTTGATATCCGGTCCGCATGCTTGTGTCCAGGTGACCGCATGCTTGTGCCCGGTCGCATTGCTTGTGTCCGGACGCATGCTTGTGTCCGGACGCATGCTTGTGTCCGGTCGCATGCTTGTGTCCGGCATGCTGTGTGGTCCGGGACGCATGCTTGGTGCACGGTACGCAATGCTTGTGTCCGGACGCATGCTTGTGTCCGTGGACGCCTGCCTTGATGTCCGGTACGGCATGTCTTGTGTCCCGGACGCATGCGTGGAGTCGCGGTCGCATGCTTGTGCCGGCGGTCAACTGCACTTGATGTCCTGGACGGCATGCTTGTGTCCGGACGCATGCTTGTTGTCCGGTCGGCATGCTTGTGTCCGGTACGCCATGCTTGAGTCCGGTCGCATGCTTGTGTCCGACGCATGCTTGTGTCCGGTCCGCATGCGTGTGTCCGGTACGCATGCTTGTGTCCGGACGCATGCTTGTGTCCGGGAACGCATGCTTCGATGTCAGGTACGCATGCTTGTGTCCGGTACGCATGCTTGTGGTCCGGACGCATGCTTGTGTCCCGGACGCATGCTTGTGTCCGGTACGCATGCTTGTGGCCCGATCGCATGCTTGTGTCCGGACGCATGCTTGTGTCCGGACGCATGCTTGTGTCCCGGTCGAATGGCTTGTGTCCGGACGCATTGCTTGAGTCCGGTACGCATGCTTGTGTCCTGACGCATGCTTGTGTCCGGGTCGCGATGCTTGTGTCCGGTACGCATGCTTAGTCCCGGTCGCATGCTTTGTGTCCGGATCGCATGCTTGTGTCCGGTACGCATGCTTGTGTCCGTACGCATGCTTGTGTCCGGACGTCATGCTTGTGTCCGGACGCAATGCTCGTGGCCCTTGTGTCCGGACGCATGCTCGTGTGTCCGACGCTGCTTGTGTCCGGACGCATGCTTGATGTCCGAACGCATGCTTGTGTCCCGGATCGCATGCTTGTGTCCGACGCATGCTTGTGCCCGGTCGCATGCTTGTGCCGGTCGCATGCTTGTGTCCGGACGCATGCTTGAGTCCGGTCGCATTCTTGGTCCGGACGCATGCTTGTGTCCGACGCATGCTTGTGTCCGGACGCATGCTTGTGTCCGGACGCAATGCTTGTGTCCGACGCATGCTTGTGTCCAGACGCATGCTTATGTCCGGACGCATGCTTGTGTCCGGACGCATGCTTGTGTCCGGTCGCATGCTTTTGTCCGACGCATGCTTGTGTCCGGACGCATGCTTGTGTCCCGGTTACGCATGCTTGTGTCCGGACGCAGATGCTTGTGTCCAGACGCATGCTTGCGTCCGGACGCATGCTTGATGTCCGGTCCGCATGCTTGTGTCTGGACGCATGCTTGTGTCCGTACGCATGCTTGTTTCCGGACGCATGCTTGTGTCCGGACGCATGCTTGTGTCCGGACGCATGCTTGTGTCCCGACGCATGCTTGAGTCCGGTCGCAATGCTTGGTCCCGTCACATGCTTGTGTCCGGACGCATGCTTGTGTCCGGACGCATGCTTGTGTCCGTGCGCATGCTTGTGTCCGGACGCATGCTTGAGTCCGGTCGCATGCTTGTGTCCGGACGCATGCTTGTGTCCGGTCGCATGCTTGTGCCCGGTCACATGCTTGTGTCCGGACGCATGCTTTGTGTCCGGACGCATGCTTGAGTCCGGTTTCCCATGCTTGTGTCCGGCGCATGCTTGTGTCCGGACGCATGCTTGTGTCCGGCGCATGCTTGTGTCCGGCGCATGCTTGTGTCCGGACGCATGCTTGTGTCCGGACGCATGCTTGTGTCCGGTCGCATGCTTGTGTCCGGACGCATGCTTGAGTCCGGTCGCATGCTTGTGTCCGGACGCATGCTTGTGTCCGGTCGCATGCTTGTGTCCGGACGCATGCTTGTGTCCGGACGCATGCTCGTGTCCGGACGCATGCTTGTGTCCGGACGCATGCTTGTGTCCGGACGCATGCTTGAGTCCGGACGCATGCTTGTGTCCGGACGCATGCTTGTGTCCGGACGCATGCTTGTGTCCGACGCATGCTTGTGTCCGGTCGCATGCTTGTGTCCGGTCGCATGCTTGTGTCCGGACGCATGCTTGTGTCCGGTCGCATGCTTGTGTCCGGACGCATGCTTGTGTCCGGACGCATGCTTGTGTCCGGACGCATGCTTGTGTCCGGACGCATGCTTGTGTCCGACGCATGCTTGTGTCCGGACGCATGCTTGTGTCCGGACGCATGCTTGTGTCCGGACGCATGCTGGTCGCATGCTTTTGTCCAGACGCATGCTTGTGTCCGGACGCATGCTTGTGTCCGGTCGCATGCTTGTGTCCGGACGCATGCTTGTGTCCAGACGCATGCTTGCGTCCGGACGCATGCTTGAGTCCGGTCGCATGCTTGTGTCTGGACGCATGCTTGTGTCCGTACGCATGCTTGTTTCCGGACGCATGCTTGTGTCCGGACGCATGCTTGTGTCCGGTCGCATGCTTGTGTCCGGACGCATGCTTGTGTCCGACGCATGCTTGTGTCCGGACGCATGCTTGTGTCCGGACGCATGCTTGTGTCCGGTCGCATGCTTGTGTCCGGACGCATGCTTGTGTCCGGACGCATGCTTGTGTCCGGTCGCATGCTTGTGTCCGGACGCATGCTTGTGTCCAGACGCATGCTTGCGTCCGGACGCATGCTTGAGTCCGGTCGCATGCTTGTGTCCGGTCACATGCTTGTGTCCGGACGCATGCTTGTGCCCGGTCGCATGCTTGTGTCCGGACGCATGCTTGTGTCCGGACGCATGCTTGTGTCCGACGCATGCTTGTGTCCGGTCGCATGCTTGTGTCCGGACGCATGCTTGAGTCCGGTCGCATGCTTGTGTCCGGACGCATGCTTGTGTCCGGACGCATGCTTGTGTCCGGACGCATGCTTGTGTCCGGACGCATGCTTGTGTCCGGACGCATGCTTGTGTACGGACGCATGCTTGTGTACGGACGCATGCTTGTGTCCGGTCGCATGCTTGTGTCCGGACGCATGCTTGAGTCCGGTCGCATGCTTGTGTCCGGACGCATGCTTGTGTCCGGACACATGCTTGTGTCCGGACGCATGCTTGAGTCCGGTTGCATGCTTGAGTCCGGTTGCATGCTTGTGTCTGGACGCATGCTTGTGTCCAGACGCATGCTTGTGTCCGGACGCATGCTTGTGTCCGGACGCATGCTTGTGTCCGACGCATGCTTGTGTCCGACGCATGCTTGTGTCCGGACGCATGCTTGTGCCCGGTCGCATGCTTGTGTCCGGACGCATGCTTGTGTCCGGACGCATGCTTGTGTCTGGACGCATGCTTGTGTCCGGACGCATGCTTGTGTCCGGACGCATGCTTGTGTCCGGACGCATGCTTGTGTCCGACGCATGCTTGTGTCCAGACGCATGCTTGTGTCCGGACGCATGCTTGTGTCCGGACGCATGCTTGTGTCCGGTCGCATGCTTTTGTCCGGACGCATGCTTGTGTCCGGACGCATGCTTGTGTCCAGTCGCATGCTTGTGTCCGGACGCATGCTTGTGTCCAAACGCATGCTTGCGTCCGGACGCATGCTTGAGTCCGGTCGCATGCTTGTGTCTGGACGCATGCTTGTGTCCGTACGCATGCTTGTTTCCGGACGCATGCTTGTGTCCGGACGCATGCTTGTGTCCGGTCGCATGCTTGTGTCCGGACGCATGCTTGTGTCCGGACGCATGCTTGGGTCCGGTCGCATGCTTGTGTCCGGAAGCATGCTTGAGTCCGGTCGCATGCTTGTGTCCGGACGCATGCTTGTGTCCGGACGCATGCTTGTGTCCGGACGCATGCTTGTGTCCGGACGCATGCTCGTGTCCGGACGCATGCTCGTGTCCGGACGCATGCTTGTGTCTGGACGCATACTTGTGTCTGGACGCATGCTTGTGTCCGAACGCATGCTTGTGTCCGGACGCATGCTTGTGCTTGGTCGCATGCTTGTGCCCGGTCGCATGCTTGTGTCCGGACGCATGCTTGTGTCCGGACGCATGCTTGTGTCCGACGCATGCTTGTGTCCGACGCATGCTTGTGTCCGGACGCATGCTTGTGCCCGGTCGCATGCTTGTGTCCGGACGCATGCTTGTGTCCGGACGCATGCTTGTGTCTGGACGCATGCTTGTGTCCGGACGCATGCTTGTGTCCGGACGCATGCTTGTGTCCGGACGCATGCTTGTGTCCGACGCATGCTTGTGTCCAGACGCATGCTTGTGTCCGGACGCATGCTTGTGTCCGGACGCATGCTTGTGTCCGGTCGCATGCTTTTGTCCGGACGCATGCTTGTGTCCGGACGCATGCTTGTGTCCAGTCGCATGCTTGTGTCCGGACGCATGCTTGTGTCCAAACGCATGCTTGCGTCCGGACGCATGCTTGAGTCCGGTCGCATGCTTGTGTCTGGACGCATGCTTGTGTCCGTACGCATGCTTGTTTCCGGACGCATGCTTGTGTCCGGACGCATGCTTGTGTCCGGTCGCATGCTTGTGTCCGGACGCATGCTTGTGTCCGGACGCATGCTTGGGTCCGGTCGCATGCTTGTGTCCGGAAGCATGCTTGAGTCCGGTCGCATGCTTGTGTCCGGACGCATGCTTGTGTCCGGACGCATGCTTGTGTCCGGACGCATGCTTGTGTCCGGACGCATGCTCGTGTCCGGACGCATGCTCGTGTCCGGACGCATGCTTGTGTCTGGACGCATACTTGTGTCTGGACGCATGCTTGTGTCCGAACGCATGCTTGTGTCCGGACGCATGCTTGTGCTTGGTCGCATGCTTGTGCCCGGTCGCATGCTTGTGTCCGGACGCATGCTTGTGTCCGACGCATGCTTGTGCCCGGTCGCATGCTTGTGCCCGGTCGCATGCTTGTGTCCGGACGCATGCTTGAGTCCGGTCGCATGCTTGTGTCCGGACGCATGCTTGTGTCCGGACGCATGCTTGTGTCCGGACGCATGCTTGTGTCCGGACGCATGCTCGTGTCCGGACGCATGCTCGTGTCCGGACGCATGCTTGTGTCTGGACGCATGCTTGTGTCTGGACGCATGCTTGTGTCCGGACGCATGCTTGTGTCCGGACGCATGCTTGTGCCCGGTCGCATGCTTGTGCCCGGTCGCATGCTTGTGTCCGGACGCATGCTTGTGTCTGACGCATGCTTGTGCCCGGTCGCATGCTTGTGCCCGGTCGCATGCTTGTGTCCGGACGCATGCTTGTGCCCAGTCGTATGCTTGTGTCCGGACGCATGCTTGTGTCCGGACGCATGCTTGTGTCCGGACGCATGCTTGAGTCCGGTCGCATGCTTGTGTCCGGACGCATGCTTGTGTCCGGACGCATGCTTGTGTCCGGTCGCATGCTTGTGTCCGGACGCATGCTTGTGTCCGGTCGCATGCTTGTGTCTGGACGCATGCTTGTGTCCGTACGCATGCTTGTTTCCGGACGCATGCTTGTGTCCGGATGCATGCTTGAGTCCGGTCGCATGCTTGTGTCCGGACGCATGCTTGAGTCCGGTCGCATGCTTGTGTCCGGACGCATGCTTGTGTCCGGACGCATGCTTGTGTCCGGACGCATGCTCGTGTCCGGACGCATGCTCGTGTCCGGACGCATGCTTGTGTCTGGACGCATGCTTGTGTCTGGACGCATGCTTGTGCCCAGTCGCATGCTTGTGTCCGGACGCATGCTTGTGTCCGGACGCATGCTTGTGTCCGGTCGCATGCTTGTGTCCGGTCGCATGCTTGTGTCCGGACGCATGCTTGTGTTCGGTCGCATGCTTGTATCCGGACGCATGCTTGTGTCCGGACGCATGCTTGTGTCCGGACCCATGCTTGTGTCCGGTCGCATGCTTGTGTCCGGACGCATGCTCGTGTCCGGACGCATGCTCGTGTCCGGACGCATGCTTGTGTCTGGACGCATGCTTGTGCCCGGTGGCATGCTTGTGTCCGGACGCATGCTTGTGTCCGGACGCATGCTTGTGTCCGGACGCATGCTTGAGTCCGGTCGCATGCTTGTGTCCGGACGCATGCTTGTGTCCGGACGCATGCGTGTGTCTGGACGCATGCTTGAGTCCGGTCGCATGCTTGTGTCCGGACGCATGCTTGTGTCCGGACGCATGCTTGTGTCCGACCGCATGCTTGTGTCCGGACGCATGCTTGTGTCTTGACGCATGCTTCTGTCCGGACGCATGCTTGTGTCCGGACGCATGCTTGTGTCCAGTCCCATGCTTGTGTCCGACCGCATGCTTGAGTCCGGTCGCATGCTTGTGTCCGACCGCATGCTTGTGTCCGGACGCATGCTTGTGTCCGGTCGCATGCTTGTGTCCGGACGCATGCTTGTGCCCGGTCGCATGCTTGTGTCCGGATGCATGCTTATGTCCGGACGCATGCTTGTGCCCGGTCGCATGCTTGTGTTCGGACGCATGCTTGTGTCCGGTCGCATGCTTGTGTCCGGACGCATGCTTGTGTCCGGACGCATGCTTGTGTCTGGTCGCATGCTTGTGTCCGGACGCATGCTTGAGTCCGGTCGCATGCTTGTGTCCGGACGCATGCTTGTGTACGGACGCATATTTGTGTCCAGACGCATGCTTGTGTCCGGTCGCATGCTTGTGTCCGGACGCATGCTTGTGTCCGGACGCATGCTTGTGTCCGGTCGCATGCTTGTGTCCGGTCGCATGCTTGTGTCCGGTCGCATGCTTGAGTCCGGTCGCATGCTTGTGTCCGGACGCATGCTTGTGTACGGACGCATGCTTGTGTAGGGACGCATGCTTGTGTCCGGACGCATGCTTGTGTCCGGTCGCATGCTTGTGTCCGGACGCATGCTTGTGTCCGGACGCATGCTTGTGTCCGGTTGCATGCTTGAGTCCGGTTGCACGCTTGTGTCTGGACGCATGCTTGTGTCCGGACGCATGCTTGTGTCCGGACGCATATTTGTGTCCGGACGCATGCTTGAGTCCGGTCGCATGCTTGTGTCCGGACGCATGCTTGTGTCGGGACGCATGCTTGTGTCCGGACGCATGCTTGTGTCTGGTCGCATGCTTGTGTCCGGACGCATGCTTCAGTCCGGACGCATGCTTGTGTCCGGACGCATGCTTGAGTCCGGTCGCATGCTTGTGTCCGGACGCATGCTTGTGTCCGGACGCATGCTTGTGTCCGAACGCATGCTCGTGTCCGGACGCATGCTCGTGTCCGGACGCATGCTTGTGTCTGGACGCATGCTTGTGCCCGGTCGCATGCTTGTGTTCGGACGCATGCTTGTGTCCGGACGCATGCTTGTGTCCGGACGCATGCTTGAGTCCGGTCGCATGCTTGTGTCCGGACGCATGCTTGTGTCCGGATGCATGCTTGTGTCCGGACGCATGCTTGTGTCCGGACGCATGCTTGTGTCTGGTCGCATGCTTGTGTCCGGACGCATGCTTGTGTCAGGACGCATGCTTGAGTCCGGTCGCATGCTTGTGTCCGGACGCATGCTTGTGTCCGGACGCATGCTTGTGTACGGACGCATGCTTGTGTCCGGACGCATGCTTGTGTGCGGTCGCATGCTTGTGTCCGGACGCATGCTTGTGTTCGGACGCATGCTTGTGTCCGGACCCATGCTTGTGTCCGGACGCATGCTTGAGTCCGGTTGCACGCTTGTGTCCGGACGCATGCTTGTGTCCGGACGCATGCTTGTGTCCGGACGCATATTTGTGTCCGGACGCATGCTTGTGTCCGGACGCATGCTTGTGTCCGGTCGCATGCTTGTGTCCGGACGCATGCTTGTGTCTGGACGCATGCTTGTGTCCGGACGCATGCTTGAGTCCGGTCGCATGCTTGTGTCCGGACGCATGCTTGTGTCCGGACGCATGCTTGTGTCCGGACGCATGCTTGTGTCTGGTCGCATGCTTGTGTCCGGACGCATGCTTGAGTCCGGACGCATGCTTGTGTCCGGACGCATGCTTGTGTCCGGACGCATGCTTGTGTCCGGACGCATGCTTGTGCCCGGTCGCATGCTTGTGTCCGGACGCATGCTTGTGTCCGGACGCATGCTTGTGTCCGGACGCATGCTTGTGCCCGGTCGAATGCTTGTGTTCGGACGCATGCTTGTGTCCGGACGCATGCTTGTGTCCGGACGCATGCTTGTGACCGGTCGCATGCTTGTGTCCGGTCGCATGCTTGTGTCCGGTCGCATGCTTGAGTCTGGTCGCATGCTTGTGTCCGGACGCATGCTTGTGCCCGGTCGCATGCTTGTGTCCGGTCGCATGCTTGTGTCCGGACGCATGCTTGTGCCCGGACGCATGCTTGTGCCCGGTCGCATGCTTGTGTCCGGACGCATGCTTGTGTCCGGTCGCATGCTTGTGTCCGGACGCATGCTTGTGTCCGGACGCATGCTTGTGTCCGGACGCATGCTTGAGTCAGGTCGCATGCTTGTGTCCGAACGCATGCTTGTGTCCGGACGCATGCTTGTGTCCGGACGCATGCTTGTGTCCGGTCGCATGCTTGTGTCCGGACGCATGCTTGTGTCCGGTCGCATGCTTGTGTCTGGACGCATGCTTGTGTCCGTACGCATGCTTGTTTCCGGACGCATGCTTGTGTCCGGAGGCATGCTTGTGTCCGGTCGCATGCTTGTGCCTGGACGCATGCTTGAGTCCGGACGCATGCTTGTGTCCGGACGCATGCTTGAGTCCGGTCGCATGCTTGTGTCCGGACGCATGCTTGAGTCCGGTCGCATGCTTGTGTCCGGACGCATGCTTATGTTCGGACGCATGCTTGTGTCCGGACGCATGCTCGTGTCCGGACGCATGCTCGTGTCCGGACGCATGCTTGTGTCTGGACGCATGCTTGTGTCTGGACGCATGCTTGTGCCCGGTTGCATGCTTGTGTCCGGACGCATGCTTGTATCCGGACGCATGCTTGTGTCCGGTCGCATGCTTGTGTCCGGTCGCATGCTTGTGTCCGGACGCATGCTTGTGTCCGGTCGCATGCTTGTGTCCGGACGCATGCTTGTGTCCGGACGCATGCTTGTGTCCGGTCGCATGCTTGTGTCCGGTCGCATGCTTGTGTCCGGACGCATGCTTGTGCCCCGTCGCATGCTTGTGTCAGGATGCATGCTTGTGTCCGTATGCATGCTTGTGTCCGGACGCATGCTTGTGTCCGGACGCATGCTTGAGTCCGGTCGCATGCTTGTGTCCAGACGCATGCTTGAGTCCGGACGCATGCTTGTGTCCGGACGCATGCTTGTGTCCGACGCATGTTTGTGTCCGGACGCATGCTTGTGTGCGGTCGCATGCTTGTGTCCGGACGCATGCTTGTGTGCGGTCGCATGCTTGTGTCCGACCGCATGCTTGAGTCCGGTCGCATGCTTGTGTCCGTACGCATGCTTGTATCCGGACGCATGCTTGTGTCCGGTCGCATGCTTGTGTCCGGACGCATGCTTGAGTCCGGTCGCATGCTTGTTTTTGGACGCGTGCGTGTGTCCGGACTCATGCTTGTGCCCGGTCGCATGCTTGTGTCCGGACGCATGCTTGTGTCCAGTCGCATGCTTGTGTCCGGACGCATGCTTGTGTCCGGACGCATGCTTGTGTCCGGACGCATGCTTGTGTCCGGACGCATGCTTGTGTCCGGTCGCATGCTTGTGTCCGACCGCATGCTTGAGTCCGGTCGCATGCTTGTGTCCGGACACATGCTTGTGTCCGGACGTATGCTTGTGTCCGGTCGCATGCTTGTGTCCGGACGCATGCTTGAGTCCGGTCGCATGCTTGTGTCCGGATGCATGCTTGTGTCCGGACGCATGCTTGTGCCCGGTTGCATGCTTGTGTCCGGACGCATGCTTGTGACCAGTCGCATGCTTGTGTCCGGACGCATGCTTGTTTCCGGACGCATGCTTGTGTCTGGACGCATGCTTGAGTCCGGTCGCATGCTTGTGTCCGGACGCATGCTTGTGTGCGGACGCATGCTTGTGTCCGGACGCATGCTTGTGTCCGATCGCATGCTTGTGTCCGGACGCATGCTTGTGTCCGGACGCATGCTTGTGTCCGGACGCATGCTTGTGTCCGGACGCATGCTCGTGCCCGGTCGCATGCTTGTGTCCGGACGCGTGCTTGTGTCCGGACGCATGCTTGTGTCCGAACGCATGCTTGTGTCCGGACGCATGCTTGTGTCCGGACGCATGCTTGAGTCCGGTCGCATGCTTGTGTCCGGACGCATGCTTGTGTCCGGACGCATGCTTGTGTCCGGTCGCATGCTTGTGTCCGGTCGCATGCTTGAGTCCGGTCGCATGCTTGTGTTCGGACGCATGCTTGTGTCCGGTCGCATGCTTGTGTCCGGACGCATGCTTGTGTCCGGACGCATGCTTGTGTCCGGACGCATGCTTGAGTCCGGTTGCACGCTTGTGTCCGGACGCATGCTTGTGTCCGGACGCATGCTTGTGTCCAGACGCATGCTTGTGTCCGGACGCATGCTTGAGTCCGGTCGCATGCTTGTGTCCGGACGCATGCTTGTGTCCGGACGCATGCTTGTGTCTGGACGCATGCTTGAGTCCGGTCGCATGCTTGTGTCCGTACGCATGCTTGTGTCCGAACGCATGCTTGTGTCCGGACGCTTGCTTGTGTCCGGTCGCATGCTTGTGTCCGGACGCATGCTTGTGTCTGGACGCATGCTTGTGTCCGGACGCATGCTCGAGTTCGGTCGCATGCTTGTGTCCGGACGCATGCTTGTGTCCGACGCATGCTTGTGTCCGGACGCATGCTTGTGTCCGGACGCATGCTTGTGTCCGGTCGCATGCTTGTGTCCGGACGCATGCTTGAGTCCGGTCGCATGCTTGTGTCCGGACGCATGCTTGTGTCCGGACGCATGCTTGTGTCCGGTCGCATGCTTGTGTCCGGACGCATGCTTATGTCCGGACGCATGCTTGTGTCCGGACGCATGCTTGTGTCCAGACGCATGCTTGAGTCCGATCGCATGCTTGTGTCCGGACGCATGCTTGTGTCCGGACGCATGCTTGTGTCCGACGCATCCTTGTGTCCGGACGCATGCTTGTGTCCGGACGCATGCTTGTGCCCGGTCGCATGCTTGTGCCCGGTCGCATGCTTGTGTCCGACGCATGCTTGTGTCCGACGCATGCTTGTGTCCGGACGCATGCTTGTGCCCGGTCGCATGCTTGTGTCCGGACGCATGCTTGTGTCCGGACGCATGCTTGTGTCTGGACGCATGCTTGTGTCCGGACGCATGCTTGTGTCCGGACGCATGCTTGTGTCCGGACGCATGCTTGTGTCCGACGCATGCTTGTGTCCGGACGCATGCTTGTGTCCGGACGCATGCTTGTGTCCGGACGCATGCTTGTGTCCGGACGCATGCTTGTGTCCGGACGCATGCTTGTGTCCGGACGCATGCTTGTGTCCGGTCGCATGCTTGTGTCCGACCGCATGCTTGAGTCCGGTCGCATGCTTGTGTCCGGACACATGCTTGTGTCCGGACGTATGCTTGTGTCCGGTCGCATGCTTGTGTCCGGACGCATGCTTGAGTCCGGTCGCATGCTTGTGTCCGGATGCATGCTTGTGTCCGGACGCATGCTTGTGCCCGGTTGCATGCTTGTGTCCGGACGCATGCTTGTGACCAGTCGCATGCTTGTGTCCGGACGCATGCTTGTTTCCGGACGCATGCTTGTGTCTGGACGCATGCTTGAGTCCGGTCGCATGCTTGTGTCCGGACGCATGCTTGTGTGCGGACGCATGCTTGTGTCCGGACGCATGCTTGTGTCCGATCGCATGCTTGTGTCCGGACGCATGCTTGTGTCCGGACGCATGCTTGTGTCCGGACGCATGCTTGTGTCCGGACGCATGCTCGTGCCCGGTCGCATGCTTGTGTCCGGACGCGTGCTTGTGTCCGGACGCATGCTTGTGTCCGAACGCATGCTTGTGTCCGGACGCATGCTTGTGTCCGGACGCATGCTTGAGTCCGGTCGCATGCTTGTGTCCGGACGCATGCTTGTGTCCGGACGCATGCTTGTGTCCGGTCGCATGCTTGTGTCCGGTCGCATGCTTGAGTCCGGTCGCATGCTTGTGTTCGGACGCATGCTTGTGTCCGGTCGCATGCTTGTGTCCGGACGCATGCTTGTGTCCGGACGCATGCTTGTGTCCGGACGCATGCTTGAGTCCGGTTGCACGCTTGTGTCCGGACGCATGCTTGTGTCCGGACGCATGCTTGTGTCCAGACGCATGCTTGTGTCCGGACGCATGCTTGAGTCCGGTCGCATGCTTGTGTCCGGACGCATGCTTGTGTCCGGACGCATGCTTGTGTCTGGACGCATGCTTGAGTCCGGTCGCATGCTTGTGTCCGTACGCATGCTTGTGTCCGAACGCATGCTTGTGTCCGGACGCTTGCTTGTGTCCGGTCGCATGCTTGTGTCCGGACGCATGCTTGTGTCTGGACGCATGCTTGTGTCCGGACGCATGCTCGAGTTCGGTCGCATGCTTGTGTCCGGACGCATGCTTGTGTCCGACGCATGCTTGTGTCCGGACGCATGCTTGTGTCCGGACGCATGCTTGTGTCCGGTCGCATGCTTGTGTCCGGACGCATGCTTGAGTCCGGTCGCATGCTTGTGTCCGGACGCATGCTTGTGTCCGGACGCATGCTTGTGTCCGGTCGCATGCTTGTGTCCGGACGCATGCTTGTGTCCGGACGCATGCTTGTGTCCGGACGCATGCTTGTGTCCAGACGCATGCTTGAGTCCGATCGCATGCTTGTGTCCGGACGCATGCTTGTGTCCGGACGCATGCTTGTGTCCGACGCATCCTTGTGTCCGGACGCATGCTTGTGTCCGGACGCATGCTTGTGCCCGGTCGCATGCTTGTGTCCGGATGCATGATTGTGTCCGGACGCATGCTTGTGTCCGGACGCATGCTTGTGTCCGGACGCATGCTTGTGTCCGGACGCATGCTTGAGTCCGGTCGCATGCTTGTGTCCGGTCGCATGCTTGTGTCCGGACGCATGCTTGTGTCCAGACGCATGCTTGTGTCCAGTCGCATGCTTGTGTCCGGACGCATGCTTGTGTCCGGACGCATGCTTGTGTCTGGACGCATGCTTGAGTCCGGTCGCATGCTTGTGTCCGGACGCATGCTTGTGTCCGAACGCATGCTTGTGTCCGGACGCATGCTTGTGTCCGGTCGCATGCTTGTGTCCAGACGCATGCTTTTGTCTGGACGCATGCTTGTGTCCGGACGCATGCTTGAGTCCGGTCGCATGCTTGTGTCCGGACGCATGCTTGTGTCAGACGCATGCTTGTGTCCGGACGCATGCTTGTGTCCGGACGCATGCTTGTGTCCGGTCGCATGCTTGTGTCCGGACGCATGCTTGAGTCCGGTCGCATGCTTGTGTCCGGACGCATGCTTGTGTCCGGACGCATGCTTGGGTGCGGTCGCATGCTTGTGTCCAGACGCATGCTTGTGTCCGGACGCATGCTTGTGTCCGGACGCATGCTTGTGTCCGGACGCATGCTTGAGTCCGACGCATGCTTGTGTCCGGACGCATGCTTGTGCCCGGTCGCATGCTTGTGTCCGGACGCATGCTTGTGTCCGGACGCATGCTTGTGTCCGGACGCATGCTTGTGTCCGGACGCATGCTTGTGTCCGGACGCATGCTTGTGTCTGGACGCATGCTTGAGTCCGGTCGCATGCTTGTGTCCGGACGCATGCTTGTGTCCGGACGCATGCTTGTGTCCGGACGCATGCTTGTGTCCGGTCGCATGCTTGTGTCCGGTCGCATGCTTGTGTCCGGTCGCATGCTCGTGTCCGGACGCATGCTCGTGTCCGGACGCAGGCTTGTGTTTGGACGCATGCTTGTGCCCGGTCGCATGCTTGTGTCCGGACGCATGCTTGTGTCCGTACGCATGCTTGTGTCCGGAAGCATGCTTGTGTCCGGACGCATGCTTGAGTCCGGTCGCATGCTTGTGTCCGGACGCATGCTTGTGTCCGGACGCATGCTTGTGTTCGACGCATGCTTGTGTCCGGACGCATGCTTGTGTCCGGTCACATGCTTGTGTCCGACCGCATGCTTGAGTCCGACCGCATGCTTGTGTCCGGACGCATGCTTGAGTACGGACGCATGCTTGTGTCCGGACGCATGCTTGTGTCCGGACGCATGCTTGTGTCCGGACGCATTCTTGTGTCCGGACGCATGCTTGTGCCCGGTCGCATGCTTGTGTCCGGACGCATGCTTGTGTCCGGACGCATGCTTGTGTCCGGACGCATGCTTGGGTCCGGTCGCATGCTTGTGTCCGACCGCATGCTTGAGTCCGGTCGCATGCTTGTATCCGGACGCATGCTTGTGTCCGGACGCATGCTTGTGTCCGGTCGCATGCTTGTGTCCGGACACATGCTTGAGTCCGGTCGCATGCTTTTGTCCGGACGCATGCTTGTGTCCGGACGCATGCTTGTGTCCGGTCGCATGCTCGTGTCCGGACGCATGCTCGTGTCCGGACGCATGCTTGTGTCTGGACGCATGCTTGTGCCCCGTCGCATGCTTGTGTCTGGATGCATGCTTGTGTCCGTATGCATGCTTGTGTCCGGACGCATGCTTGTGTCCGGACGCATGCTTGTGTCCGGTCGCATGCTTGTGTCCGGACGCATGCTTGTGTCCGGACGCATGCTTGTGTCCGGACGCATGCTTGTGTCCGACGCATGTTTGTGTCCGGACGCATACTTGTGTGCGGTCGCATGCTTGTGTCCGAACGCATGCTTGTGTGCGGTCGCTTGCTTGTGTCCGGACGCATGCTTGTGTTCGACGCATGCTTGTGTCCGGACGCATGCTTGTGTCCGGACGCATGCTTGTGTCCGGTCACATGCTTGTGTCCGACCGCATGCTTGAGTCCGACCGCATGCTTGTGTCCGGACGCATGCTTGTGTCCGGACGCATGCTTGTGTCCGACCGCATGCTTGAGTCCGGTCGCATGCTTGTGTCCGGACGCATGCTTGTGTTCGGACGCATGCTTGTGTCCGGTCGCATGCTTGTGTCCGGACGCATGCTTGAGTCCGGTCGCATGCTTGTGTCCGGACGCATGCTTGTGTCCGGACACATGCTTGTGTCCGGTCGCATGCTCGTGTCCGGACGCATGCTCGTGTCCGGACGCATGCTTGTGTCTGGACGCATGCTTGTGCCCCGTCGCATGCTTGTGTCCGGATGCATGCTTGTGTCCGTATGCATGCTTGTGTCCGGACGCATGCTTGTGTCCGGACGCATGCTTGAGTCCGGTCGCATGCTTGTGTCCGGACGCATGCTTGTGTCCGGACGCATGCTTGTGTCCGGACGCATGCTTGTGTCCGACGCATGTTTGTGTCCGGACGCATGCTTGTGTGCGGTCGCATGCTTGTGTCCGGACGCATGCTTGTGTGCGGTCGCATGCTTGTGTCCGACCGCATGCTTGAGTCCGGTCGCATGCTTGTGTCCGTACGCATGCTTGTGCCCGCACGCATGCTTGTGTCCGGTCGCATGCTTGTGTCCGGACGCATGCTTGTGTCCGGTCGCATGCTTGTGTCCGGACGCATGCTTGTGTTTGGACGCATGCTTGTGTCCCGACGCATGCTTGTGTCCGGACGCATGCTTGTGTCCGGACGCATGCTTGTGTCCGGACGCATGCTTGTGCCCGGACGCATGCTTGTGCCCGGACGCATGCTTGTGTCCGGACGCATCCTTGTGTCCGGTCGCACGCTTGTGTCCGGACACACGCTTGTGTCCGGACGCATGCTTGTGTCCAGACGCATGCTCGTGTCCGGTCGCAGGCTTGTGTCCGGACGCATGCTCGTGTCCGGACGCATGCTTGTGTCCGGACGCGTGCTTGTGTCCGGACGCATGCTTGAGTCCGGTCGCATGCTTGTGTCCGGACGCATGCTTGTATCCGGACGCATGCTTGTGTCCGGACGCATGCTTGTGTCCGGACGCATGCTTGTGTGCGGTCGCATGTTTGTGTCCGGACGCATGCTTGTGTCCGGACGCATGCTTGTGTCCGGACGCATGCTTGTGTCTGGACGCATGCTTGTGTCCGGACGCATGCTTGTGCCCGGACGCATGCTTGTGTCCAGACGCATGCTTGTGTCCGGTCGCACGCTTGTGTCCGGACGCACGCTTGTGTCCGGACGCATGCTTGTGTCTGGACGCATGCTCGTGTCCGGTCGCATGCTCGTGTCCGGACGCATGCTTGTGTCCGGTCGCATGCTTGTGTCCGGACGCATGTTTTTGTCCGGACGCATGCTTGTGTCCGGACGCATCCTTGTGTCCGGACTCATGCTTGTGTCCGGACGCATGCTTGTGTCCGGACGCATGCTTGTGTTCGGATGCATGCTTGTGTCCGGTCGCATGCTTGTGTCCAGACACATGCTTGTGTCCGGACGCATGCTTGTGTCCGGACACATGCTTGAGTCCGGTCGCATGCTTGTGTCCGACCGCATGCTTGAGTCCGGTCGCATGCTTGTGTCCGGACGCATGCTTGTGTCCGGACGCATGCTTGTGTCCGGTCGCATGCTTGTGTCCGGACGCATGCTTGAGTCCGGTCGCATGCTTGGGTCCGGACGCATGCTTGTGTCCGGACGCATGCTTGTGTGCGGACGCATGCTTGTGTCCGGACGCATGCTTGTGTCCGGACGCATGCTTGTGTCCGGACGCATGCTTGTGTCCGGTCGCATGCTTGTGTCCGGACGCATGCTTGTGTCCGGACGCATGCTTGTGTCCGGACGCATGCTTGTGTGCGGACGCATGCTTGTGTCCGGACGCATGCTTGTGTCCGGACGCATGCTTGTGTCCGGACGCATGCTTGTGTCCGGTCGCATGCTTGTGTCCCGATGCGTGCTTGTGTCCAGATGCATGCTTGTGTCCGGACGCATGCTTGAGTCCGGTCGCATGCTTGTGTCCGGACGCATGCTTGTGTCCGGTCGCATGCTTGTGTCCGACGCATGTTTGTGTCCGGACGCATGCTTGTGTGCGGTCGCATGCTTGTGTCCGGACGCATGCTTGTGTGCGGTCGCATGCTTGTGTCCGACCGCATGCTTGAGTCCGGTCGCATGCTTGTGTCCGGACGCATGCTTGTGTCCGGACGCATGCTTGTGTCCGGACGCATGCTTGTGTCCGGACGCATGCTTGTGTCCGGACGCATGCTTGTGTGCGGACGCATGCTTGTGTCCGGACGCATGCTTGTGTCCGGACGCATGCTTGTGTCCGGACGCATGCTTGTGTCCGGTCGCATGCTTGTGTCCCGATGCATGCTTGTGTCCAGATGCATGCTTGTGTCCGGACGCATGCTTGAGTCCGGTCGCATGCTTGTGTCCGGACGCATGCTTGTGTCCGGTCGCATGCTTGTGTCCGGACGCATGCTTGTGTCCGGACGCATGCTTGTGTCCGGACGCATGCTTGTGTCCGGACGCATGCTTGTGTCCGGACGCATGCTTGTGTCCGGTCGCATGCTTGTGTCCGGACGCATGCTTTTGTCCGGACGCATGCTTGTGTCCGGTCGCATGCTTGTGTCCGGACGCATGCTTGTGTCCGGACGCATGCTTGTTTCCGGACGCATGCTTGTGTCCGGACGCATGCTTGTGTCCGGACGCATGCTTGTGTCCGGACGCATGCTTGTGCCTGGTCGCATGCTTGTGTCCGGACGCATGCTTGTGTCCGGTCGCATGCTTGTGTCCGGACGCATGCGTGTGTCTGGACGCATGCGTGTGTCCGGACGCACGGTGGGTTCAAAACACGGTGGGTTCAACACACACTGGGTTCAACACACGATGCGTTGAAAACACGGTGGGTGGAACACACGATGGGTTGAACACACGGTGGGTTGAACACACGATAGGTTGAACACACGGTGGGTTGAACACACGGTGGGTTCAACACACGGTGGGTTGAACACACGGTGGGTTCAACACACGGTGGGTGGAACACACGGTGGGTTGAACACATGGTGGGTTGAAAATACGGTGGTTTGAACACACGGTGGGTTGATCACACGGTGGATGGAACACACGGTGGGTTGAACACACGGTGGGTTGAACACACGATAAGTTGAGCACACTGTGGGTTGAACACACGGTGCGTTGAACACACGGTGGGTGGAACACACGGTGGGTTGAACACAGGGTGGGTTAAACACACGGTGGGTTGAACACAGGGTGGGTTAAACACACGGTGGGTTGAACACAGGGTGGGTTAAACACACGGTGGGTTGAGCACACGATGGGTTGATCACACGGTGGGTTGAACACACGGTGGGTGGAACACACGGTGGGTTGAACACATGGTGGGTTGAACACACGGTGGGTTGATCACACGGTGGGTTGATCACATAGTGGGTTGATCACACGGTGGGTTGATCACACGATGGGTTGAACACACGGTGGGTTGAACACACGGTGGGTTGAACACACGGTGGTTGAGCACATGGTGGGTTGAACGCACGGTGGGTTGAACACACGGTGGGTTGAACACACGGTGGGTTGAACACACGATAGGTTGAACACACGGTGGGTTGAACACACGGTGGGTTGAGCACACGATGGGTTCAACACACGGTGGGTTCAACACACGGTGGGTTGAACACACGATAAGTTGAGCACACTGTGGGTTGAACACACGGTGCGTTGAACACACGGTGGGTGGAACACACGGTGGGTTGAACACAGGGTGGGTTAAACACACGGTGGGTTGAACACAGGGTGGGTTAAACACACGGTGGGTTGAACACAGGGTGGGTTGAACACACGGTGGGTTGAGCACACGATGGGTTGATCACACGGTGGGTTGAACACACGGTGGGTGGAACACACGGTGGGTTGAACACATGGTGGGTTGAACACACGGTGGGTTGATCACACGGTGGGTTGATCACATAGTGGGTTGATCACACGGTGGGTTGATCACACGGTGGGTTGAACACACGGTGGGTTGAACACACGGTGGGTTGAACACACGGTGGTTGAGCACATGGTGGGTTGAACGCACGGTGGGTTGAACACACGATAGGTTGAACACACGGTGGGTTGAACACACGGTGGGCTCAACACACGGTGGGTTCAACACACGGTGGGTTCAACACACGATGGGTGGAACACACGGTGGGTTGAACACATGGTGGGTTGAACATAGGGTGGGTTGAACACACGGTGGGTTGAACACACGGTGGGTTGAACACACGGTGGGTTGAACACACGGTGGGTTGAGCACACGATAGGTTGAGCACACGGTGGGTTAAACACACGGTGTGTTGAACACACGGTGGGTGGAACACACGGTGGGTTGAACACATGGTGGGTTGAACACACGGTGGGTTGATCACACCGTGGGTGGAACACACGCTGCGTTGAACACACGGTGGGGTGATCACACGGTGGGTTCAACACACGGTGCGTTGAACACACGGTGGGTGGAACACACGGTGGGTTGAACACATGGTGGGTTGAACACACGGTGGGTTGATCACACGGTGGGTGGAACACACACTGGGTTGAACACACGGTGGGTTGAACACACGGTGGATTGAACACACGGTGGGTTGAAGATACTGTGGATTCAACACACGGTGGGTTCAACACACGGTGCGTTGAACACACCGTG
The DNA here is from genome assembly GCA_948144175.1 of Closterium sp. NIES-65. NCBI lineage: Eukaryota > Viridiplantae > Streptophyta > Zygnematophyceae > Desmidiales > Closteriaceae > Closterium > Closterium sp. NIES-65. The sequence continues at coordinate 737,785 of CANXME010001645.1, read as the reverse complement.
GGTGCGGTGGGTTGAACACACGGTGGGTTGAACACACGGTGGGCTGATCACACGTTTGGTTGAACACACGGTGGGTTCAACACACGGTGCGTTGAACACACAGTGGGTGGAACACACCGTGGGTTGAACACAAGGTGGGTTGAAGACACGGTAGGTTGAACACGCGGTGAGTTGAACACGCGGTGGGTTGAACACACGGTGGGTTGAACACACGGTGGGTTTAATACAAGGTGGGTTGAACACACGGTGGGTTGAACACACGGTAGGTTGAACACATGGTGGGTTGAACACACGGTGGGTTGAACATACGGTGGGTTCAACACACGGTGCATTGAACACATGGTGGGTTGAACACACGATAGGTTGAACACACGGTGGGTTGAACACACGGTGGGTTGAACACACGGTGGGTTGAACACAAGGTGGGTTGAACACACGGTGGGTTCAACACACGGTCCGTTGAACACACGGTGGGTGGAACACACGGTGGGTTGAACACATGGTGGGTTGAACACACGGTGGGTTGAACACACGATGGGTTGAACACACGGTGGGTTGAACACACGGTGGGTTGAACACACGGTGGGTTCAACACATGGTGGGTTCAAAACACGGTGGGTGGAACACACGGTGGGTTGAACACATGGTGGGTTGAACATAAGGTGGGTTGATCACACGGTGGGTGGAACACACGGTGGGTTGAACACACGGTGGGTTGAACACACGATAGGTTGAGCACACGGTGGGATGAACACACGGTGGGTTCAACACACGGTGGGTTGAACACAAGGTGGGTTGAACACATTGTGGGTTGATCACAAGGTGGGTGGAACACACGGTGGGTTGAACACACGGTGGGTTGAACACACGATATGTTGAACACACGGTGGGTTGAACACACGGTGGGTTGAATACACGGTGGGTTGAACACACGGTAGGTTTAAGACACGGTGGGTTGAACACACGGTGCATTGAACATTCGGTGGGTGGAACACACGGTGGGTTGAACACACGGTGGGTTCAAAACACGGTGGGTTCAACACACGGTGGGTTCAACACACGATGCGTTGAACACACGGTGGGTGGAACACACGGTGGGTTGAACAGACAGTGGGTTGAACAAAAGGTGGGTTGATCACACGGTGGATGGAACACACGGTGGGTTGAACACACGGTGGGTTGAACACACGATAGGTTGAACACACGGTGGGTTGAACACACGGTGGGTTCAACACACGGTGGGTTGAACACACGGTGGGTTCAACACACGGTGGGTGGAACACACGGTGGGTTGAACACATGGTGGGTTGAACATGTTGTGCCAACACATTACAGTGGCACGGTCATCGCACTCCCATTCAGCCTACAAGCCTGCTCAGCTTCTGGAATTTTGTGGGGAGGTTTTTCAACATGTGTTCTTCAAACCCTCAAAGTTTCAGAGTTTTTGAAGCAGTTACCAAGGCGTGACAACATTTTATGTTTCAAGACTTATGGCATCCCGGAAGTGTGTGTTACTCCTTTTTTGGTAACACCCGAGTTCACCATTTCGGTCGCATGCTTGTGTCCGGTCGCATGCTTGTGTCCGGACGCATGCTTGTGTCCGGACGCATGCTTGTGTCCGGACGCATGCTCGTGTCCGGACGCATGCTTGTGTCCGGACGCATGCTTGTGTCCGGACGCATGCTTGTGTCCGGACGCATGCTTGTGTCCGAACGCATGCTTGTGCCCGGTCGCATGCTTGTGCCCGGTCGCATGCTTGTGTCCGAACGCATGCTTGTGTCCGACGCATGCTTGTGCCCGGTCGCATGCTTGTGCCCGGTCGCATGCTTGTGTCCGGACGCATGCTTGTGCCCGGTCGCATGCTTGTGTCCGGACGCATGCTTGTGTCCGGACGCATGCTTGTGTCCGGACGCATGCTTGAGTCCGGTCGCATGCTTGTGTCCGGACGCATGCTTGTGTCCGGACGCATGCTTGAGTCCGGACGCATGCGTGTGTCCGGTCGCATGCTTGTGTCCGGACGCATGCTTGTGTCCGGTCGCATGCTTGTGTCTGGACGCATGCTTGTGTCCGTACGCATGCTTGTTTCCGGACGCATGCTTGTGTCCGGACGCATGCTTGTGTCTGGTCGCATGCTTGAGTCCGGACGCATGCTTGAGTCCGGACGCATGCTTGTGTCCGGACGCATGCTTGAGTCCGGTCGCATGCTTGTGTCCGGACGCATGCTTGAGTCCGGTCGCATGCTTGTGTCCGGACGCATGCTTGTGTCCGGACTCATGCTTGTGTCCGGACGCATGCTCGTGTCCGGACGCATGCTTGTGTCCGGACGCATGCTTGTGTCCCGACGCATGCTTGTGTCCGGACGCATGCTTGTGTCCGGACGCATGCTTGTGTCCGGACGCATGCTTGTGCCCGGACGCATGCTTGTGCCCGGACGCATGCTTGTGTCCGGACGCATGCTTGTGTCCGGTCGCACGCTTGTGTCCGGACACACGCTTGTGTCCGGACGCATGCTTGTGTCCGGACGCATGCTCGTGTCCGGTCGCAGGCTTGTGTCCGGACGCATGCTCGTGTCCGGACGCATGCTTGTGTACGGACGCGTGCTTGTGTCCGGACGCATGCTTGAGTCCGGTCGCATGCTTGTGTCCGGACGCATGCTTGTATCCGGACGCATGCTTGTGTCCGGACGCATGCTTGTGTCCGGACGCATGCTTGTGTCCGGTCGCATGTTTGTGTCCGGACGCATGCTTGTGTCCGGACGCATGCTTGTGTCCGGACGCATGCTTGTGTCGGGACGCATGCTTGTGTCCGGACGCATGCTTGTGCCCGGACGCATGCTTGTGTCCAGACGCATGCTTGTGTCCGGTCGCACGCTTGTGTCCGGACGCACGCTTGTGTCCGGACGCATGCTTGTGTCTGGACGCATGCTCGTGTCCGGTCGCATGCTCGTGTCCGGACGCATGCTTGTGTCCGGTCGCATGCTTGTGTCCGGACGCATGCTTTTGTCCGGACGCATGCTTGTGTCCGGACGCATCCTTGTGTCCGGACTCATGCTTGTGTCCGGACGCATGCTTGTGTCCGGACGCATGCTTGTGTTCGGATGCATGCTTGTGTCCGGTCGCATGCTTGTGTCCAGACACATGCTTGTGTCCGGACGCATGCTTGTGTCCGGACACATGCTTGTGTCCGGTCGCATGCTTGTGTCCGACCGCATGCTTGAGTCCGGTCGCATGCTTGTGTCCGGACGCATGCTTGTGTCCGGACGCATGCTTGTGTCCAGTCGCATGCTTGTGTCCGGACGCATGCTTGAGTCCGGTCGCATGCTTGTGTCCGGACGCATGCTTGTGTCCGGACGCATGCTTGTGTGCGGACGCATGCTTGTGTCCAGACGCATGCTTGTGTCTGGACGCATGCTTGTGTCCGGACGCATGCTTGTGTCCGGTCGCATGCTTGTGTCCGGACGCATGCTTGTGTCCGGACGCATGCTTGGGTCCGGACGCATGCTTGTGTGCGGACGCATGCTTGTGTCCGGACGCATGCTTGTGTCCGGACGCATGCTTGTGTCCGGACGCATGCTTGTGTCCGGTCGCATGCTTGTGTCCCGATGCATGCTTGTGTCCAGATGCATGCTTGTGTCCGGACGCATGCTTGAGTCCGGTCGCATGCTTGTGTCCGGACGCATGCTTGTGTCCGGTCGCATGCTTGTGTCCGACGCATGTTTGTGTCCGGACGCATGCTTGTGTGCGGTCGCATGCTTGTGTCCGGACGCATGCTTGTGTGCGGTCGCATGCTTGTGTCCGACCGCATGCTTGAGTCCGGTCGCATGCTTGTGTCCGGACGCATGCTTGTGTCCGGACGCATGCTTGTGTCCGGACGCATGCTTGTGTCCGGACGCATGCTTGTGTCCGGACGCATGCTTGTGTGCGGACGCATGCTTGTGTCCGGACGCATGCTTGTGTCCGGACGCATGCTTGTGTGCGGACGCATGCTTGTGTCCGGTCGCATGCTTGTGTCCCGATGCATGCTTGTGTCCAGATGCATGCTTGTGTCCGGACGCATGCTTGAGTCCGGTCGCATGCTTGTGTCCGGACGCATGCTTGTGTCCGGTCGCATGCTTGTGTCCGGACGCATGCTTGTGTCCGGACGCATGCTTGTGTCCGGACGCATGCTTGTGTCCGGACGCATGCTTGTGTCCGGACGCATGCTTGTGTCCGGTCGCATGCTTGTGTCCGGACGCATGCTTTTGTCCGGACGCATGCTTGTGTCCGGTCGCATGCTTGTGTCCGGACGCATGCTTGTGTCCGGACGCATGCTTGTTTCCGGACGCATGCTTGTGTCCGGACGCATGCTTGTGTCCGGACGCATGCTTGTGTCCGGACGCATGCTTGTGCCTGGTCGCATGCTTGTGTCCGGACGCATGCTTGTGTCCGGTCGCATGCTTGTGTCCGGACGCATGCGTGTGTCTGGACGCATGCGTGTGTCCGGACGCACGGTGGGTTCAAAACACAGTGGGTTCAACACACACTGGGTTCAACACACGATGCGTTGAAAACACGGTGGGTGGAACACACGATGGGTTGAACACACGGTGGGTTGAACACACGATAGGTTGAACACACGGTGGGTTGAACACACGGTGGGTTCAACACACGGTGGGTTGAACACACGGTGGGTTCAACACACGGTGGGTGGAACACACGGTGGGTTGAACACATGGTGGGTTGAAAATACGGTGGTTTGAACACACGGTGGGTTGATCACACGGTGGATGGAACACACGGTGGGTTGAACACACGGTGGGTTGAACACACGATAAGTTGAGCACACTGTGGGTTGAACACACGGTGCGTTGAACACACGGTGGGTGGAACACACGGTGGGTTGAACACAGGGTGGGTTAAACACACGGTGGGTTGAACACAGGGTGGGTTAAACACACGGTGGGTTGAACACAGGGTGGGTTAAACACACGGTGGGTTGAGCACACGATGGGTTGATCACACGGTGGGTTGAACACACGGTGGGTGGAACACACGGTGGGTTGAACACATGGTGGGTTGAACACACGGTGGGTTGATCACACGGTGGGTTGATCACATAGTGGGTTGATCACACGGTGGGTTGATCACACGGTGGGTTGAACACACGGTGGGTTGAACAAACGGTGGGTTGAACACACGGTGGTTGAGCACATGGTGGGTTGAACGCACGGTGGGTTGAACACACGGTGGGTTGAACACACGGTGGGTTGAACACACGATAGGTTGAACACACGGTGGGTTGAACACACGGTGGGTTGAGCACACGATGGGTTCAACACACGGTGGGTTCAACACACGGTGGGTTGAACACACGATAAGTTGAGCACACTGTGGGTTGAACACACGGTGCGTTGAACACACGGTGGGTGGAACACACGGTGGGTTGAACACAGGGTGGGTTAAACACACGGTGGGTTGAACGCAGGGTGGGTTAAACACACGGTGGGTTGAACACAGGGTGGGTTGAACACACGGTGGGTTGAGCACACGATGGGTTGATCACACGGTGGGTTGAACACACGGTGGGTGGAACACACGGTGGGTTGAACACATGGTGGGTTGAACACACGGTGGGTTGATCACACGGTGGGTTGATCACATAGTGGGTTGATCACACGGTGGGTTGATCACACGGTGGGTTGAACACACGGTGGGTTGAACACACGGTGGGTTGAACACACGGTGGTTGAGCACATCGTGGGTTGAACGCACGGTGGGTTGAACACACGGTGGGTTGAACACACGGTGGGTTGAACACACGATAGGTTGAACACACGGTGGGTTGAACACACGGTGGGCTCAACACACGGTGGGTTCAACACACGGTGGGTTCAACACATGATGGGTGGAACACACGGTGGGTTGAACACATGGTGGGTTGAACATAGGGTGGGTTGAACACACGGTGGGTTGAACACACGGTGGGTTGAACACACGGTGGGTTGAACACACGGTGGGTTGAGCACACGATAGGTTGAGCACACGGTGGGTTAAACACACGGTGTGTTGAACACACGGTGGGTGGAACACACGGTGGGTTGAACACATGGTGGGTTGAACACACGGTGGGTTGATCACACCGTGGGTGGAACACACGCTGCGTTGAACACACGGTGGGGTGATCACACGGTGGGTTCAACACACGGTGCGTTGAACACACGGTGGGTGGAACACACGGTGGGTTGAACACATGGTGGGTTGAACACACGGTGGGTTGATCACACGGTGGGTGGAACACACACTGGGTTGAACACACGGTGGGTTGTACACACGGTGGATTGAACACACGGTGGGTTGAAGATACTGTGGATTCAACACACGGTGGGTTCAACACACGGTGCGTTGAACACACCGTGGGTGCGGTGGGTTGAACACACGGTGGGTTGAACACACGGTGGGCTGATCACACGTTTGGTTGAACACACGGTGGGTTCAACACACGGTGCGTTGAACACACAGTGGGTGGAACACACCGTGGGTTGAACACAAGGTGGGTTGAAGACACGGTAGGTTGAACACGCGGTGAGTTGAACACGCGGTGGGTTGAACACACGGTGGGTTGAACACACGGTGGGTTTAATACAAGGTGGGTTGAACACACGGTGGGTTGAACACACGGTAGGTTGAACACATGGTGGGTTGAACACACGGTGGGTTGAACATACGGTGGGTTCAACACATGGTGCATTGAACACATGGTGGGTTGAACACACGATAGGTTGAACACACGGTGGGTTGAACACACGGTGGGTTGAACACACGGTGGGTTGAACACAAGGTGGGTTGAACACACGGTGGGTTCAACACACGGTCCGTTGAACACACGGTGGGTGGAACACACGGTGGGTTGAACACATGGTGGGTTGAACACACGGTGGGTTGAACACACGATGGGTTGAACACACGGTGGGTTGAACACACGGTGGGTTGAACACACGGTGGGTTCAACACATGGTGGGTTCAAAACACGGTGGGTGGAACACACGGTGGGTTGAACACATGGTGGGTTGAACATAAGGTGGGTTGATCACACGGTGGGTGGAACACACGGTGGGTTGAACACACGGTGGGTTGAACACACGATAGGTTGAGCACACGGTGGGATGAACACACGGTGGGTTCAACACACGGTGGGTTGAACACAAGGTGGGTTGAACACACGGTGGGTTGATCACAAGGTGGGTGGAACACACGGTGGGTTGAACACACGGTGGGTTGAACACACGATATGTTGAACACACGGTGGGTTGAACACACGGTGGGTTGAATACACGGTGGGTTGAACACACGGTAGGTTTAAGACACGGTGGGTTGAACACACGGTGCATTGAACATTCGGTGGGTGGAACACACGGTGGGTTGAACACACGGTGGGTTCAAAACACGGTGGGTTCAACACACGGTGGGTTCAACACACGATGCGTTGAACACACGGTGGGTGGAACACACGGTGGGTTGAACACACAGTGGGTTGAACAAAAGGTGGGTTGATCACACGGTGGATGGAACACACGGTGGGTTGAACACACGGTGGGTTGAACACACGATAGGTTGAACACACGGTGGGTTGAACACACGGTGGGTTCAACACACGGTGGGTTGAACACACGGTGGGTTCAACACACGGTGGGTGGAACACACGGTGGGTTGAACACATGGTGGGTTGAACATGTTGTGCCAACACATTACAGTGGCACGGTCATCGCACTCCCATTCAGCCTACAAGCCTGCTCAGCTTCTGAAATTTTGTGGGGAGGTTTTTCAACATGTGTTCTTCAAACCCTCAAAGTTTCAGAGTTTTTGAAGCAGTTACCAAGGCGTGACAACATTTTATGTTTCAAGACTTATGGCATCCCGGAAGTGTGTGTTACTCCTTTTTTGGTAACACCCGAGTTCACCATTTCGGTCGCATGCTTGTGTCCGGTCGCATGCTTGTGTCCGGACGCATGCTTGTGTCCGGACGCATGCTTGTGTCCGGACGCATGCTCGTGTCCGGACGCATGCTTGTGTCCGGACGCATGCTTGTGTCCGGACGCATGCTTGTGTCCGGACGCATGCTTGTGTCCGAACGCATGCTTGTGCCCGGTCGCATGCTTGTGCCCGGTCGCATGCTTGTGTCCGAACGCATGCTTGTGTCCGACGCATGCTTGTGCCCGGTCGCATGCTTGTGCCCGGTCGCATGCTTGTGTCCGGACGCATGCTTGTGCCCGGTCGCATGCTTGTGTCCGGACGCATGCTTGTGTCCGGACGCATGCTTGTGTCCGGTCGCATGCTTGTGTCTGGACGCATGCTTGTGTCCGTACGCATGCTTGTGTCCGGACGCATGCTTGTGTCCGGACGCATGCTTGTGTCTGGTCGCATGCTTGAGTTCGGACGCATGCTTGAGTCCGGACGCATGCTTGTGTCCGGACGCATGCTTGAGTCCGGTCGCATGCTTGAGTTCGGTCGCATGCTTGAGTCCGGACGCATGCTTGTGTCCGGACGCATGCTTGTGTCCGGACGCATGCTCGTGTCCGGACGCATGCTTGTGTCCGGACGCATGCTTGTGTCCGGACGCATGCTTGTGTCCGGACGCATGCTTGTGTCCGAACGCATGCTTGTGCCCGGTCGCATGCTTGTGCCCGGTCGCATGCTTGTGTCCGAACGCATGCTTGTGTCCGACGCATGCTTGTGCCCGGTCGCATGCTTGTGCCCGGTCGCATGCTTGTGTCCGGACGCATGCTTGTGCCCGGTCGCATGCTTGTGTCCGGACGCATGCTTGTGTCCGGACGCATGCTTGTGTCCGGACGCATGCTTGTGTCCGGACGCATGCTTGAGTCCGGTCGCATGCTTGTGTCCGGACGCATGCTTGTGTCCGGACTCATGCTTGTGTCCGGACGCATGCTCGTGTCCGGACGCATGCTCGTGTCCGGACGCATGCTTGTGTCTAGACGCATGCTTGTGTCTGGACGCATGCTTGTGTCCGGTCGCATGCTTGTGTCCGGACGCATGCTTGTGTCCGGACGCATGCTTGTGTCCGGTCGCATGCTTGTGTCCGGTCGCATGCTTGTGTCCGGACGCATGCTTGTGTCCGGTCGCATGCTTGTGTCCGGACGCATGCTTGTGTCCGGACGCATGCTTGTGTCCGGTCGCATGCTTGTGTCCGGACGCATGCTCGTGTCCGGACGCATGCTCGTGTCCGGACGCATGCTTGTGTCTGGACGCATGCTTGTGCCCGGTGGCATGCTTGTGTCCGGACGCATGCTTGTGTCCGGACGCATGCTTGTGTCCGGACGCATGCTTGTGTCCGGACGCATGCTTGTGTCCGGTCGCATGCTTGTGTCCGACCGCATGCTTGAGTCCGGTCGCATGCTTGTGTCCGGACACATGCTTGTGTCCGGACGTATGCTTGTGTCCGGTCGCATGCTTGTGTCCGGACGCATGCTTGAGTCCGGTCGCATGCTTGTGTCCGGACGCATGCTTGTGTCCGGACGCATGCTTGTGTCCAGACGCATGCTTGTGTCCGGTCGCATGCTTGTGTCCGGACGCATGCTTGTGTCCGGACGCATGCTTGTGTCTGGACGCATGCTTGAGTCCGGTCGCATGCTTGTGTCCGGACGCATGCTTGTGTCCGAACGCATGCTTGTGTCCGGACGCATGCTTGTGTCCGGTCGCATGCTTGTGTCCGGTCGCATGCTTGTGTCCGGTCGCATGCTTGTGTCCGGACGCATGCTTGTGTCCGGACGCATGCTTGTGTGCGGACGCATGCTTGTGTCCGGACGCATGCTTGTGTCCGGACGCATGCTTGTGTCCAGACGCATGCTTGTGTCCGGTCGCATGCTTGTGTCCCGATGCATGCTTGTGTCCGGATGCATGCTTGTGTCCGGACGCATGCTTGAGTCCGGTCGCATGCTTGTGTCCGGACGCATGCTTGTGTCCGGTCGCATGCTTGTGTCCGAACGCATGCTTGTGTCCGTATGCATGCTTCTATCCGGACGCATGCTTGTGTCCTGACGCATGCTTGTGTCCGGACGCATGCTTGTGTCCGGTCGCATGCTTGTGTCCGGACGCATGCTTTTGTCCGGACGCATGCTTGTGTCCGGTCGCATGCTTGTGTCCGGACGCATGCTTGTGTCTGGACGCATGCTTGTTTCCGGACGCATGCTTGTGTCCGGACGCATGCTTGTGTCCGGACGCATGCTTGTGTCCGGACGCATGCTTGTGCCTGGTCGCATGCTTGTGTCCGGACGCATGCTTGTGTCCGGTCGCATGCTTGTGTCCGGACGCATGCGTGTGTCTGGACGCATGCGTGTGTCCGGACGCACGGTGGGTTCAAAACACGGTGGGTTCAACACACACTGGGTTCAACACACGATGCGTTGAAAACACGGTGGGTGGAACACACGATGGGTTGAACACACGGTGGGTTGAACACACGATAGGTTGAACACACGGTGGGTTGAACACACGGTGGGTTCAACACACGGTGGGTTGAACACACGGTGGGTTCAACACACGGTGGGTGGAACACACGGTGGGTTGAACACATGGTGGGTTGAACATACGGTGGTTTGAACACACGGTGGGTTGATCACACGGTGGGTGGAACACACGGTGGGTTGAACACACGGTGGGTTGAACACACGATAAGTTGAGCACACTGTGGGTTGAACACACGGTGCGTTGAACACACGGTGGGTGGAACACACGGTGGGTTGAACACAGGGTGGGTTAAACACACGGTGGGTTGATCACACCGTGGGTGGAACACACGGTGGGTTGAGCACACGATGGGTTGATCACACGGTGGGTTGAACACACGGTGGGTGGAACACACGGTGGGTTGAACACATGGTGGGTTGAACACACGGTGGGTTGATCACACGGTGGGTTGATCACATAGTGGGTTGATCACACGGTGGGTTGATCACACGGTGGGTTGAACACACGGTGGGTTGAACACACGGTGGGTTGAACACACGGTGGTTGAGCACATGGTGGGCTGAACGCACGGTGGGTTGAACACACGGTGGGTTGAACACACGGTGGGTTGAACACACGATAGGTTGAACACACGGTGGGTTGAACACACGGTGGGCTCAACACACGGTGGGTTCAACACACGGTGGGTTCAACACACGGTGGGTGGAACACACGGTGGGTTGAACACATGGTGGGTTGAACATAGGGTGGGTTGAACACACGGTGGGTTGAACACACGGTGGGTTGAACACACGGTGGGTTGAACACACGGTGGGTTGAACACACGGTGGGTTGAACACACGATAGGTTGAGCACACGGTGGGTTAAACACACGGTGTGTTGAACACACGGTAGTGGAACACACGGTGGGTTGAACACATGGTGGGTTGAACACACGGTGGGTTGATCACACCGTGGGTGGAACACACGCTGGGTTGAACACACGGTGGGGTGATCACACGGTGGGTTCAACACACGGTGCGTTGAACACACGGTGGGTGGAACACACGGTGGGTTGAACACATGGTGGGTTGAACACACGGTGGGTTGATCACACGGTGGGTGGAACACACACTGGGTTGAACACACGGTGGGTTGAACACACGGTGGATTGAACACACGGTGGGTTGAAGATACTGTGGATTCAACACACGGTGGGTTCAACACACGGTGCGTTGAACACACCGTGGGTGCGGTGGGTTGAACACACGGTGGGTTGAACACACGGTGGGCTGATCACACGTTTGGTTGAACACACGGTGGGTTCAACACACGGTGCGTTGAACACACAGTGGGTGGAACACACCGTGGGTTGAACACAAGGTGGGTTGAAGACACGGTAGGTTGAACACGCGGTGAGTTGAACACGCGGTGGGTTGAACACACGATGGGTTGAACACACGGTGGGTTTAATACAAGGTGGGTTGAACACACGGTGGGTTGAACACACGGTAGGTTGAACACATGGTGGGTTGAACACACGGTGGGTTGAACATACGGTGGGTTCAACACACGGTGCATTGAACACATGGTGGGTTGAACACACGATAGGTTGAACACACGGTGGGTTGAATACACGGTGGGTTGAACACACGGTGGGTTGAACACACGGTGGGTTGAACACACGGTGGGTTCAACACACGGTCCGTTGAACACACGGTGGGTGGAACACACGGTGGGTTGAACACATGGTGGGTTGAACACACGGTGGGTTGAACACACGATGGGTTGAACACACGGTGGGTTGAACACACGGTGGGTTGAACACACGGTGGGTTCAACACATGGTGGGTTCAAAACACGGTGGGTGGAACACACGGTGGGTTGAACACATGGTGGGTTGAACATAAGGTGGGTTGATCACACGGTGGGTGGAACACACGGTGGGTTGAACACACGGTGGGTTGAACACACGATAGGTTGAGCACACGGTGGGATGAACACACGGTGGGTTCAACACACGGTGGGTTGAACACAAGGTGGGTTGAACACACGGTGGGTTGATCACAAGGTGGGTGGAACACACGGTGGGTTGAACACACGGTGGGTTGAACACACGATATGTTGAACACACGGTGGGTTGAACACACGGTGGGTTGAATACACGGTGGGTTGAACACACGGTAGGTTTAAGACACGGTGGGTTGAACACACGGTGCATTGAACATTCGGTGGGTGGAACACACGGTGGGTTGAACACACGGTGGGTTCAAAAACGGTGGGTTCAACACACGGTGGGTTCAACACACGATGCGTTGAACACACGGTGGGTGGAACACACGGTGGGTTGAACACACAGTGGGTTGAACAAAAGGTGGGTTGATCACACGGTGGGTGGAACACACGGTGGGTTGAACACACGGTGGGTTGAACACACGATAGGTTGAACACACGGTGGGTTGAACACACGGTGGGTTCAACACACGGTGGGTTGAACACACGGTGGGTTCAACACACGGTGGGTTCAACACACGGTGGGTTCAACACACGGTGGGTGGAACACACGGTGGGTTGAACACATGGTGGGTTGAACATACGGTGGGTTGATCACAGGGTGGGTGGAACACACGGTGGGTTGAACACACGGTGGGTTGAACACACGATAGGTTGAGCACACGGTGGGTTGAACACACGATGCGTTGAACACACGGTGGGTTGAACACAAGGTGGGTTGAACACACGGTGGGTTGATCGCATGGTGGGTGGAACACACGGTGGGTTGAACACACGGTGGGTTGAACACACGATAGGTTGAACACACAGTGGGTTGAACATACGGTAGGTTTAAGACACGGTGGGTTGAACACACGGTGCATTGAACATTCAGTGGGTGGAACACACGGTGGGTATAACACACAGTGGGTTCAAAACACGGTGGGATCAACACACGATGGGTTCAACACATGATGCGTTGAAGACACGGTGGATGGAACACACGGTGGGTTGAACACGCGGTGGGTTCAACACACGGTGAGTTCAACACACGGTGGGTTCAACACACAGTGGGTGGAACACACGGTGGGTTGAAACATGGTGGGTTGAACATACGGTGGGTTGAACACACGGTGGGTTGAACACATGGTGGGTTGAACAGACGGTGGGTTGAACACACGGTGGGTTGAACACACGATAGGTTGAGCACACGGTGGGTTGAACACACGGTGTGTTGAACACACGGTGGGTGGAACACACGGTGGGTTGAACATATGGTGGGTTGAACACACGGTGGGTTGATCACACCGTGGGTGGAACACACGGTGGGTTGAACACACGGTGGGGTGATCACACGGTGGGTTCAACACACGGTGCATTGAACACACGGTGGGTGGAACATACGGTGGGTTGAACACATGGTGGGTTGAACATACGGTGGGTTGATCACACGGTGGGTGAAACACACAGTGGGTTGAACACACGGTGGATTGAACACACGGTGCGTTGAACACACGGTGGGTTGAAGACACTGTGGATTCAACACACGGTGGGTTCAACACAAGGTGCGTTGAACACACGGTGGGTGCGGTGGGTTGAACACACGGTGGGCTGATCACACGTTTGGTTGAACACAAGGTGGGTTGAAGACACGGTAGGTTGAACACACGGTGAGTTGAACACGCGGTGGGTTGAACACACGGTGGGTTGAACACACGGTGGGTTTAATACAAGGTGGGTTGAACACACGGTGGGTTGAACACACGGTAGGTTGAACACACGGTGGGTTGAACACACAGTGGGTTGAACACACGGTGGGTTGAACACACGATAGGTTGAGCACACGGTGGGTTGAAAACACGGTGGGTTCAACACACGGTGGGTTGAACACATGGTGGGTTGAACATACGGTGGGTTGATCACACGGTGGGTGGAACACACGGTGGGTTGAACACACGGTGGGTTGAACACACGATAGGTTGAACACACGGTGGGTTGAATACACGGTGGGTTGAACACACGGTAGGTTTAAGACACGGTGGGTTGAACACACGGTGCATTGAACATTCGGTGGGTGGAACACACGGTGGGTTGAACACACGGTGGGTTCAAGACACGGTGGGTTCAACACACGGTGGGTTCAACACAGGATGCGTTGAACACACGGTGGGTGGAACACACGGTGGGTTGAACACACAGTGGGTTGAACACACGATAGGTTGAACACACGGTGGGTTGAACACACGGTGGGTTCAACACATGGTGGGTTGAACACACGGTGGGTTCAACACACGGTGGGTGGAACACACAGTGGGTTGAACACACGGTGGTTTGAACATACGGTGGGTTGATCACACGGTGGGTGGAACAAACGGTGGGTTGAACATACAGTGGGTTGAACACACGATAGGTTGAGCACACGGTGGGTTGAACACACGATGCGTTGAACACACGGTGGGTTGAACACAAGGTGGGTTGAACACACGGTGGGTTGATCGCATGGTGGGTGGAACACACGGTGGGTTGAACACACAGTGGGTTGAACACACGATAGGTTGAACACACGGTGGGTTGAACACACGGTGGGTTGAACACACGGTAGGTTTAAGACACGGTGGGTTGAACACACGGTGCATTGAACATTCAGTGGGTGGAACACACGGTGGGTTGAACACACAGTGGGTTCAAAACACGGTGGGATCAACACACGATGGGTTCAACACATGATGCGTTGAAGACACGGTGGATGGAACACACGGTGGGTTGAACACACGGTGGGTTGAACAAAAGGTGGGTTGATCATACGGTGGGTGGAACACACGGTGGGTTGAACACACGGTGGGTTGAACACACGATAGGTTGAACACATGGTGGGTTGAACACATGGTGGGTTCAACACACGGTGGGTTCAACACACAGTGGGTTCAACACACAGTGGGTGGAACACACGGTGGGTTGAACACATGGTGGGTTGAACATACGGTGGGTTGAACACACGGTGGGTTCAACACACGGTGCGTTGAACACACGGTGGGTGGAACACACGGTGGGTTGAACACATGGTGGGTTGAACACACGGTGGGTTGAACACACGATAGGTTGAACACACGGTGGGTTGAACACACGGTGGGTTGAACACACGGTGGGTTCAACACATGGTGGGTTCAACACACGGTGGGTGGAACACACGGTGGGTTGAACACATGGTGGGTTGAACATAAGGTGGGTTGATCACACAGTGGGCGGAACACACGGTGGGTTGAACACACGGTGGGTTGATCACACCGTGGGTGAAACACACGGTGGGTTGAACACACGGTGGGGTGATCACACGGTGGGTTCAACAAACGGTGCGTTGAACACACGGTGGGTGGAACACACGGTGGGTTGAACACATGGTGGGTTGAACATACGGTGGGTTGATCACACGGTGGGTGGAACACACATTGGGTTGAACACACGGTGGATTGAACACACGGTAGGTTGAACACACGGTGGGTTGAAGACACTGTGGATTCAACACATGGTGGGTTCAACACACGGTGCGTTGAACACACGGTGGGTGCGGTGGGTTGAACACACGGTGGGCTGATCACACGTTTGGTTGAACACACGATGGGTTCAACACACGGTGCGTTGAACACACGGTGGGTAGAACACACCGTCGGTTGAACACAAGGTGGGTTGAAGGCACGTTAGGTTGAACACGCGGTGAGTTGAACACACGGTGGGTTGAACACACGGTGGGTTGAACACACGGTGGGTTAAATACAAGGTGGGTTGAACACACGGTGGGTTGAACACACGGTAGGTTTAACACACGGTGGGTTGAACACACGGTGGGTTGAACATACGGTGGGTTCAACACACGGTGCATTGAACACATGGTGGGTTGAACACACAATAGGTTGAACACACGGTGGGTTGAACACACGGTGGGTTGAACACACGGTGGGTTCAACACATGGTGGGTTCAACACACGGTGGGTGGAACACACGGTGGGTTGAACACATGGTGGGTTGAACATAAGGTGGGTTGATCACACAGTGGGCGGAACACACGGTGGGTTGAACACACGGTGGGTTGAACACACAATAGGTTAAGCACACGGTGGGTTGAACACATGGTGGGTTCAACACACGGTGGGTTGAACACAAGGTGGGTTGAACACACGGTGGGTTGATCACAAGGTGGGTGGAACACACGGTGGGTTGAACACACGGTGGGTTGAACACACGGTGGGTTGAACACACGGTAGGTTTAAGACACGGTGGGTTGAACACACGGTGCATTGAACATTCGGTGGGTGGAACACATGGTGGGTTGAACACACCGTGGGTTCAAAACACGGTGGGTTCAACACACGATGCGTTGAACACACGGTGGGTGGAACACACGGTGGGTTGAACACACAGTGGGTTGAACAAAAGGTGGGTTGATCACACGGTGGGTGGAACACACGGTGGGTTGAACTCACGGTGGGTTGAACACACGATAGGTTGAACACACGGTGGGTTGAACACACGGTGGGTTCAACACACGGTGGGATGAACACACGGTGGGTTCAACACAGGATGCGTTGAACACACGGTGGGTGGAACACACGGTGGGTTGAACACACAGTGGGTTGAACACACGATAGGTTGAACACACGGTGGGTTGAACACACGGTGGGTTCAACACATGGTGGGTTGAACACACGGTGGGTTCAACATACGGTGGGTGGAACACACAGTGGGTTGAACACACGGTGGTTTGAACATACGGTGGGTTGATCACACGGTGGGTGGAACACACGGTGGGTTGAACACACAGTGGGTTGAACACACGATAGGTTGAGCACACGGTGGGTTGAACACACGATGCGTTGAACACACGGTGGGTTGAACACAAGGTGGGTTGAACACACGGTGGGTTGATCGCATGGTGGGTGGAACACACGGTGGGTTGAACACACAGTGGGTTGAACACACGATAGGTTGAACACACGGTGGGTTGAACACACGGTGGGTTGAACACAAGGTAGGTTTAAGACACGGTGGGTTGAACACACGGTGCATTGAACATTCAGTGGGTGGAACACACGGTGGGTTGAACACACAGTGGGTTCAAAACACGGTGGGATCAACACACGATGGGTTCAACACATGATGCGTTGAAGACACGGTGGATGGAACACACGGTGGGTTGAACACACGGTGGGTTGAACAAAAGGTGGGTTGATCATACGGTGGGTGGAACACACGGTGGGTTGAACACACGGTGGGTTGAACACACGATAGGTTGAACACATGGTGGGTTGAACACATGGTGGGTTCAACACACGGTGGGTTCAACACACAGTGGGTTCAACACACAGTGGGTGGAACACACGGTGGGTTGAACACATGGTGGGTTGAACATACGGTGGGTTGAACACACGGTGGGTTCAACACACGGTGCGTTGAACACACGGTGGGTGGAACACACGGTGGGTTGAACACATGGTGGGTTGAACACACGGTGGGTTGAACACACGATAGGTTGAACACACGGTGGGTTGAACACACGGTGGGTTGAACACACGGTGGGTTCAACACATGGTGGGTTCAACACACGGTGGGTGGAACACACGGTGGGTTGAACACATGGTGGGTTGAACATAAGGTGGGTTGATCACACAGTGGGCGGAACACACGGTGGGTTGAACACACGGCGGGTTGATCACACCGTGGGTGAAACACACGGTGGGTTGAACACACGGTGGGGTGATCACACGGTGGGTTCAACACACGGTGCGTTGAACACACGGTGGGTGGAACACACGGTGGGTTGAACACATGGTGGGTTGAACATACGGTGGGTTGATCACACGGTGGGTGGAACACACATTGGGTTGAACACACGGTGGATTGAACACACGGTAGGTTGAACACACGGTGGGTTGAAGACACTGTGGATTCAACACATGGTGGGTTCAACACACGGTGCGTTGAACACACGGTGGGTGCGGTGGGTTGAACACACGGTGGGCTGATCACACGTTTGGTTGAACACAGAATGGGTTCAACACACGGTGCGTTGAACACACGGTGGGTAGAACACACCGTCGGTTGAACACAAGGTGGGTTGAAGACACGTTAGGTTGAACACGCGGTGAGTTGAACACACGGTGGGTTGAACACACGGTGGGTTGAACACACGGTGGGTTAAATACAAGGTGGGTTGAACACACGGTGGGTTGAACACACGGTAGGTTTAACACACGGTGGGTTGAACACACGGTGGGTTGAACATACGGTGGGTTCAACACACGGTGCATTGAACACATGGTGGGTTGAACACACAATAGGTTGAACACACGGTGGGTTGAACACACGGTGGGTTGAACACACGGTGGGTTGAACACAAGGTGGGTTGAACACACGGTGGGTTCAACACACGGTGCGTTGAACACACGGTGGGTGGAACACACGGTGGGTTGAACACATGGTGGGTTGAACACACGGTGGGTTGAACACACGATAGGTTGAACACACGGTGGGTTGAACACACGGTGGGTTGAACACACGGTGGGTTCAACACATGGTGGGTTCAACACACGGTGGGTGGAACACACGGTGGGTTGAACACATGGTGGGTTGAACATAAGGTGGGTTGATCACACGGTGGGCGGAACACACGGTGGGTTGAACACACGGTAGGTTGAACACACAATAGGTTAAGCACACGGTGGGTTGAACACATGGTGGGTTCAACACACGGTGGGTTGAACACAAGGTGGGTTGAACACACGGTGGGTTGATCACAAGGTGGGTGGAACACACGGTGGGTTGAACACACGGTGGGTTGAACACACAGTGGGTTGAACACACGGTAGGTTTAAGACACGGTGGGTTGAACACACGGTGCATTGAACATTCGGTGGGTGGAACACATGGTGGGTTGAACACACGGTGGGTTCAAAACACGGTGGGTTCAACACACGGTGGGTTCAAAACACGGTGGGTTCAACACACGATGCGTTGAACACAAGGTGGGTGGAACACACGGTGGGTTGAACACACAGTGGGTTGAACAAAAGGTGGGTTGATCACACGGTGGGTGGAACACACGGTGGGTTGAACTCACGGTGGGTTGAACACACGATAGGTTGAACACACGGTGGGTTGAACACACGGTGGGTTCAACACACGGTGGGATGAACACACGGTGGGTGGAACACACGGTGGGTTGAACACATGGTGGGTTGAACATACGGTGGGTTGATCACACGGTGGGTGGAACACACGGTGGGTTGAACACACGGTGGGTTGAACACACGATAGGTTGAGCACACGGTGGGTTGAACACACGATGCGTTGAACACACGGTGGGTTGAACACAAGGTGGGTTGAACACACGGTGGGTTGATCGCATGGTGGGTGGAACACACGGTGGGTTGAACACACGGTGGGTTGAACACACGATAGGTTGAACACACGGTGGGTTGAACACACGGTGGGTTAAACACACGGTGGGTTGAACACACGGTAGGTTTCAGACACGGTCGGTTGAACACACGGTGCATTGAACATTCAGTGGGTGGAACACACGGTGGGTTGAACACACAGTGGGTTCAAAACACGGTGGGATCAACACACAATGGTTTCAACACATGATGCGTTGAAGACACGGTGGATGGAACACATGGTGGGTTGAACACACGGTGGGTTGAACACACGGTGGGTTCAAAACACGGTGGGTTCAACACACGGTGGGTTCAACACACCATGCGTTGAACACACGGTGGGTGGAACACACGGTGGGTTGAACACACAGTGGGTTGAACAAAAGGTGGGTTGATCACACGGTGGGTGGAACACACGGTGGGTTGAACACACGGTGGGTTGAACACACGATAGGTTGAACACACGGTGGGTTGAACACACGGTGGGTTCAACACACGGTGGGTTTACACACGGTGGGTTCAACACATGGTGGGTGGAACACACGGTGGGTTGAACATACAGTGGGTTGATCACACGGTGGGTGGAACACACGGTGGGTTGAACACACGGTGGGTTGAACACACGATAGGTTGAGCACACGGTGTGTTGAACACACGATGCGTTGAACACACGGTGGGTTGAACACAAGGTGGGTTGAACACACGGTGGGTTGATCGCATGGTGGTTGGAACACACGGTGGGTTGAACACACGGTGGGTTGAACACACGATAGGTTGAACACACGATGGGTTGAACACACGGTGGGTTGAACACACGGTAGGTTTAAGACACGGTGGGTTGAACACACGGTGCATTGAACATTCAGTGGGTGGAACATACGGTGGGTTGAACACACAGTGGGTTCAAAACACGGTGGGATCAACACACGATGGGTTCAACACATGATGCGTTGAAGACACGGTGGATGGAACACCCGGTGGGTTGAACACACGGTGGGTTGAACAAAAGGTGGGTTGATCATACGGTGGGTGGAACACACGGTGGGTTGAACACACGGTGGGTTGAACACATGATAGGTTGAACACACGGTGGGTTGAACACACGGTGGGTTCAACACACGGTGGGTTCAACACACGGTGGGTTCAACACACAGTGGGTGGAACACACGGTGGGTTGAACACATGGTGGGTTGAACATACGGTGGGTTGAACACACGGTGGGTTGAACACATGGTGGGTTGAACAGACGGTGGGTTGAACACACGGTGGGTTGAACACACGATAGGTTGAGCACACGGTGGGTTGAACACACGGTGTGTTGAACACACGGTGGGTGGAACACACGGTGGGTTGAACATATGGTGGGTTGAACACACGGTGGGTTGATCACACCGTGGGTGGAACACACGGTGGGTTGAACACTCTGTGGGGTGATCACACGGTGGGTTCAACACACGGTGCGTTGAACACACGGTGGGTGGAACACACGGTGGGTTGAACATACGGTGGGTTGATCACACGGTGGGTGGAACACACAGTGGGTTGAACACACGGTGGATTGAACACACGGTAGGTTGAACACACGGTGGGTTGAAGACACTGTGGATTCAACACACGGCTGGTTCAACACACGGTGCGTTGAACACACGGTGGGTGCGGTGGGTTGAACACACGGTGGGCTGATCACTCGTTTGGTTGAACACACGGTGGGTTCAACACACGGTGCGTTGAACACACGGTGGGTGGAACACACCGTGGGTTGAACACAAGGTGGGTTGAAGACACGGTAGGTTGAACACGCGGTGAGTTGAACACACGGTGGGTTGAACACACGGTGGGTTGAACACATGGTGGGTTTAATACAAGGTGGGTTGAACACACAGTGGGTTGAACACACGGTAGGTTGAACACACAGTGGGTTGAACACACAGTGGGTTGAACATACGGTGGGTTCAACACACGGTGCATTGAACACACGGTGGGTTGAACACACGGTGGGTTGAATACACGGTGGGTTGAACACATGGTAGGTTCAAGACACGGTGGGTTGAACACACGGTGCATTGAACATTCGGTGGGTGGAACACACGGTGGGTTGAATACACGGTGGGCTCAAAACACGGTGGGTTCAACACACGGTGGGTTCAACACACGATGCGTTGAACACACGGTGGGTGGAACACACGGTGGGTTGAACACACAGTGGGTTGAACACACGGTGGGTTTAATACAAGGTGGGTTGAACACACGGTGGGCTGAACACACGGTAGGTTGAACACACGGTGGGTTGAACACACGGTGGGTTGAACATACGGTGGGTTCAACACACGGTGCATTGAACACATGGTGGGTTGAACACACAATAGGTTGAACACACGGTGGGTTGAACACACGGTGGGTTGAACACACGGTGGGTTGAACACAAGGTGGGTTGAACACACGGTGGGTTCAACACACGGTGCGTTGAACACACGGTGGGTGGAACACACGGTGGGTTGAACACATGGTGGGTTGAACACACGGTGGGTTGAACACACGATAGGTTGAACACACGGTGGGTTGAACACACGGTGGGTTGAACACACGGTGGGTTCAACACATGGTGGGTTCAACACACGGTGGGTGGAACACACGGTGGGTTGAACACATGGTGGGTTGAACATAAGGTGGGTTGATCACACGGTGGGCGGAACACACGGTGGGTTGAACACACGGTGGGTTGAACACACGATAGGTTAAGCACACGATGGGTTGAACACACGGTGGGTTCAACACACGGTGGGTTGAACACAAGGTGGGTTGAACACACGGTGGGTTGATCACAAGGTGGGTGGAACACACGGTGGGTTGAACACACGGTAGGTTGAACACACGGTGGGTTCAACACACGGTGGGTTGAACACACGATAAGTTGAGCACACTGTGGGTTGAACACACGGTGCGT
Source organism: Closterium sp. NIES-65 (assembly GCA_948144175.1). NCBI lineage: Eukaryota > Viridiplantae > Streptophyta > Zygnematophyceae > Desmidiales > Closteriaceae > Closterium > Closterium sp. NIES-65. Next base: position 714,980 of record CANXME010001645.1, on the reverse strand, counting down.
TGAACACACGGTGGGTGGAACACACGGTGGGTTGAACACAGGGTGGGTTAAACACACGGTGGGTTGAACGCAGGGTGGGTTAAACACACGGTGGGTTGAACACAGGGTGGGTTGAACACACGGTGGGTTGAGCACACGATGGGTTGATCACACGGTGGGTTGAACACACGGTGGGTGGAACACACGGTGGGTTGAACACACGGTGCGTTGAACACACGGTGGGTGGAACACACGGTGGGTTGAACACAGGGTGGGTTAAACACACGGTGGGTTGAACGCAGGGTGGGTTAAACACACGGTGGGTTGAACACAGGGTGGGTTGAACACACGGTGGGTTGAGCACACGATGGGTTGATCACACGGTGGGTTGAACACACGGTGGGTGGAACACACGGTGGGTTGAACACATGGTGGGTTGAACACACGGTGGGTTGATCACACGGTGGGTTGATCACATAGTGGGTTGATCACACGGTGGGTTGATCACACGGTGGGTTGAACACACGGTGGGTTGAACACACGGTGGGTTGAACACACGGTGGTTGAGCACATGGTGGGTTGAACGCACGGTGGGTTGAACACACGGTGGGTTGAACACACGGTGGGTTGAACACACGATAGGTTGAACACACGGTGGGTTGAACACACGGTGGGCTCAACACACGGTGGGTTCAACACACGGTGGGTTCAACACACGATGGGTGGAACACACGGTGGGTTGAACACATGGTGGGTTGAACACACGGTGGGTTGATCACACGGTGGGTTGATCACATAGTGGGTTGATCACACGGTGGGTTGATCACACGGTGGGTTGAACACACGGTGGGTTGAACACACGGTGGGTTGAACACACGGTGGTTGAGCACATGGTGGGTTGAACGCACGGTGGGTTGAACACACGGTGGGTTGAACACACGGTGGGTTGAACACACGATAGGTTGAACACACGGTGGGTTGAACACACGGTGGGCTCAACACACGGTGGGTTCAACACACGGTGGGTTCAACACACGATGGGTGGAACACACGGTGGGTTGAACACATGGTGGGTTGAACATAGGGTGGGTTGAACACACGGTGGGTTGAACACACGGTGGGTTGAACACACGGTGGGTTGAACACACGGTGGGTTGAGCACACGATAGGTTGAGCACACGGTGGGTTAAACACACGGTGTGTTGAACACACGGTGGGTGGAACACACGGTGGGTTGAACACATGGTGGGTTGAACACACGGTGGGTTGATCACACCGTGGGTGGAACACACGCTGCGTTGAACACACGGTGGGGTGATCACACGGTGGGTTCAACACACGGTGCGTTGAACACACGGTGGGTGGAACACACGGTGGGTTGAACACATGGTGGGTTGAACACACGGTGGGTTGATCACACGGTGGGTGGAACACACACTGGGTTGAACACACGGTGGGTTGTACACACGGTGGATTGAACACACGGTGGGTTCAACACACGGTGGGTTCAACACACGGTGCGTTGAACACACCGTGGGTGCGGTGGGTTGAACACACGGTGGGTTGAACACACGGTGGGCTGATCACACGTTTGGTTGAACACACGGTGGGTTCAACACACGGTGCGTTGAACACACAGTGGGTGGAACACACCGTGGGTTGAACACAAGGTGGGTTGAAGACACGGTAGGTTGAACACGCGGTGAGTTGAACACGCGGTGGGTTGAACACACGGTGGGTTGAACACACGGTGGGTTTAATACAAGGTGGGTTGAACACACGGTGGGTTGAACACACGGTAGGTTGAACACATGGTGGGTTGAACACACGGTGGGTTGAACATACGGTGGGTTCAACACATGGTGCATTGAACACATGGTGGGTTGAACACACGATAGGTTGAACACACGGTGGGTTGAACACACGGTGGGTTGAACACACGGTGGGTTGAACACAAGGTGGGTTGAACACACGGTGGGTTCAACACACGGTCCGTTGAACACACGGTGGGTGGAACACACGGTGGGTTGAACACATGGTGGGTTGAACACACGGTGGGTTGAACACACGATGGGTTGAACACACGGTGGGTTGAACACACGGTGGGTTGAACACACGGTGGGTTCAACACATGGTGGGTTCAAAACACGGTGGGTGGAACACACGGTGGGTTGAACACATGGTGGGTTGAACATAAGGTGGGTTGATCACACGGTGGGTGGAACAAACGGTGGGTTGAACACACGGTGGGTTGAACACACGATAGGTTGAGCACACGGTGGGATGAACACACGGTGGGTTCAACACACGGTGGGTTGAACACAAGGTGGGTTGAACACACGGTGGGTTGATCACAAGGTGGGTGGAACACACGGTGGGTTGAACACACGGTGGGTTGAACACACGATATGTTGAACACACGGTGGGTTGAACACACGGTGGGTTGAATACACGGTGGGTTGAACACACGGTAGGTTTAAGACACGGTGGGTTGAACACACGGTGCATTGAACATTCGGTGGGTGGAACACACGGTGGGTTGAACACACGGTGGGTTCAAAACACGGTTGGTTCAACACACGGTGGGTTCAACACACGATGCGTTGAACACACGGTGGGTGGAACACACGGTGGGTTGAACACACAGTGGGTTGAACAAAAGGTGGGTTGATCACACGGTGGATGGAACACACGGTGGGTTGAACACACGGTGGGTTGAACACACGATAGGTTGAACTAACGGTGGGTTGAACACACGGTGGGTTCAACACACGGTGGGTTGAACACACGGTGGGTTCAACACACGGTGGGTGGAACACACGGTGGGTTGAACACATGGTGGGTTGAACATGTTGTGCCAACACATTACAGTGGCACGGTCATCGCACTCCCATTCAGCCTACAAGCCTGCTCAGCTTCTGGAATTTTGTGGGGAGGTTTTTCAACATGTGTTCTTCAAACCCTCAAAGTTTCAGAGTTTTTGAAGCAGTTACCAAGGCGTGACAACATTTTATGTTTCAAGACTTATGGCATCCCGGAAGTGTGTGTTACTCCTTTTTTGGTAACACCCGAGTTCACCATTTCGGTCGCATGCTTGTGTCCGGTCGCATGCTTGTGTCCGGACGCATGCTTGTGTCCGGACGCATGCTTGTGTCCGGACGCATGCTCGTGTCCGGACGCATGCTTGTGTCCGGACGCATGCTTGTGTCCGGACGCATGCTTGTGTCCGGACGCATGCTTGTGTCCGAACGCATGCTTGTGCCCGGTCGCATGCTTGTGCCCGGTCGCATGCTTGTGTCCGAACGCATGCTTGTGTCCGACGCATGCTTGTGCCCGGTCGCATGCTTGTGCCCGGTCGCATGCTTGTGTCCGGACGCATGCTTGTGCCCGGTCGCATGCTTGTGTCCGGACGCATGCTTGTGTCCGGACGCATGCTTGTGTCCGGTCGCATGCTTGTGTCTGGACGCATGCTTGTGTCCGTACGCATGCTTGTGTCCGGACGCATGCTTGTGTCCGGACGCATGCTTGTGTCTGGTCGCATGCTTGAGTCCGGACGCATGCTTGAGTCCGGACGCATGCTTGTGTCCGGACGCATGCTTGAGTCCGGTCGCATGCTTGTGTCCGGACGCATGCTTGAGTCCGGTCGCATGCTTGTGTCCGGACGCATGCTTGTGTCCGGACTCATGCTTGTGTCCGGACGCATGCTCGTGTCCGGACGCATGCTCGTGTCCGGACGCATGCTTGTGTCTAGACGCATGCTTGTGTCTGGACGCATGCTTGTGTCCGGTCGCATGCTTGTGTCCGGACGCATGCTTGTGTCCGGACGCATGCTTGTGTCCGGTCGCATGCTTGTGTCCGGTCGCATGCTTGTGTCCGGACGCATGCTTGTGTCCGGTCGCATGCTTGTGTCCGGACGCATGCTTGTGTCCGGACGCATGCTTGTGTCCGGTCGCATGCTTGTGTCCGGACGCATGCTCGTGTCCGGACGCATGCTCGTGTCCGGACGCATGCTTGTGTCTGGACGCATGCTTGTGCCCGGTGGCATGCTTGTGTCCGGACGCATGCTTGTGTCCGGACGCATGCTTGTGTCCGGACGCATGCTTGTGTCCGGACGCATGCTTGAGTCCGGTCGCATGCTTGTGTCTGGACGCATGCTTGTGTCCGGACGCATGCTTGTGTCCGGACGCATGCTTGTGTCCGGACGCATGCTTGTGTCCGACGCATGCTTGTGTCCGGACGCATGCTTGGGTCCGAACGCATGCTTGTGTTCGACGCATGCTTGAGTCCGGACGCATGCTTGTGTCCGGACGCATGCTTGTGTCCGGACGCATGCTGTTGTCCGGACGCATGCTCGTGTCCGGACGCATGCTCGTGTCCGGACGCATGCTTGTGTCTAGACGCATGCTTGTGTCTGGACGCATGCTTGTGCCCGGTCGCATGCTTGTGTCCGGACGCATGCTTGTGTCCGGACGCATGCTTCAGTCCGGACGCATGCTTGTGTCCGGACGCATGCTTGAGTCCGGTCGCATGGTTGTGTCCGGACGCATGCTTGTGTCCGGACGCATGCTTGTGTCCGAACGCATGCTCGTGTCCGGACGCATGCTCGTGTCCGGACGCATGCTTGTGTCTGGACGCATGCTTGTGCCTGGTCGCATGCTTGTGTCCGGACGCATGCTTGTGTCCGGATGCATGCTTGTGTCCGGACGCATGCTTGAGTCCGGTCGCATGCTTGTGTCCGGACGCATGCTTGTGTCCGGATGCATGCTTGTGTCTGGACGCATGCTTGTGTCCGGACGCATGCTTGTGTCTGGTCGCATGCTTGTGTCCGGACGCATGCTTGTGTCCGGACGCATGCTTGAGTCCGGTCGCATGCTTGTGTCCGGACGCATGCTTGTGTCCGGACGCATGCTTGTGTCCGGACGCATGCTTGTGTACGGACGCATGCTTGTGTACGGACGCATGCTTGTGTCCGGTCGCATGCTTGTGTCCGGACGCATGCTTGTGTCCGGACGCATGCTTGTGTCCGGACCCATGCTTGTGTCCCGTCGCATGCTTGAGTCCGGTTGCACGCTTGTGTCCGGACGCATGCTTGTGTCCGGACGCATGCTTGTGTCCGGACGCATATTTGTGTCCGGACGCATGCTTGTGTCCGGACGCATGCTTGTGTCCGGACGCATGCTTGCGTCCGGTCGCATGCTTGTGTCCGGACGCATGCTTGTGTCTGGACGCATGCTTGTGTCCGGACGCATGCTTGAGTCCGGTCGCATGCTTGTGTCCGGACGCATGCTTGTGTCCGGACGCATGCTTGAGTCCGGTCGCATGCTTGAGTCCGGTCGCATGCTTGTGTCCGGACGCATGCTTGTGCCCGGTCGCATGCTTGTGTCCGGGCGCATGCTTGTGTCCGGACGCATGCTTGTGTCCGGACGCATGCTTGTGTCCGGTCGAATGCTTGTGTCCGGACGCATGCTTGTGTCCGGACGCATGCTTGTGTCCGGACGCATGCTTGTGACCGGTCGCATGCTTGTGTCCGGTCGCATGCTTGTGTCCGGTCGCATGCTTGAGTCTGGTCGCATGCTTGTGTCCGAACGCATGCTTGTGCCCGGTCGCATGCTTGTGTCCGGTCGCATGCTTGTGTCCAGACGCATGCTTGTGCCCGGACGCATGCTTGTGCCCGGTCGCATGCTTGTGTCCGGACGCATGCTTGTGTCCGGTCGCATGCTTGGGTCCGGACGCATGCTTGTGTCCGGACGCATGCTTGTGTCCGGACGCATGCTTGAGTCCGGTCGCATGCTTGTGTCCGGACGCATGCTTGTGTCCGGACGCATGCTTGTGTCCGGACGCATGCTTGTGTCCGGTCGCATGCTTGTGTCCGGACGCATGCTTGTGTCCGGTCGCATGCTTGTGTCTGGACGCATGCTTGTGTCCGTACGCATGCTTGTTTCCGGACGCATGCTTGTGTCCGGACGCATGCTTGTGTCCGGTCGCATGCTTGTGCCCGGACGCATGCTTGAGTCCGGACGCATGCTTGTGTCCGGACGCATGCTTGAGTCCGGTCGCATGCTTGTGTCCGGACGCATGCTTGAGTCCGGTCGCATGCTTGTGTCCGGACGCATGCTTATGTCCGGACGCATGCTTGTGTCCGGACGCATGCTCGTGTCCGGACGCATGCTCGTGTCCGGACGCATGCTTGTGCTGGACGCATGCTTGTGTCTGGACGCATGCTTGTGCCCGGTTGCATGCTTGTGTCCGGACGCATGCTTGTGTCCGGACGCATGCTTGTGTCCGGTCGCATGCTTGTGTCCGGTCGCATGCTTGTGTCCGGACGCATGCTTGTGTCCGGTCGCATGCTTGTGTCCGGACGCATGCTTGTGTCCGGACGCATGCTTGTGTCCGGTCGCATGCTTGTGTCCGGTCGCATGCTTGTGTCCGGACGCATGCTTGTGCCCCGTCGCATGCTTGTGTCAGGATGCATGCTTGTGTCCGTATGCATGCTTGTGTCCGGACGCATGCTTGTGTCCGGACGCATGCTTGAGTCCGGTCGCATGCTTGTGTCCGGACGCATGCTTGAGTCCGGACGCATGCTTGTGTCCGGACGCATGCTTGTGTCCGACGCATGTTTGTGTCCGGACGCATGCTTGTGTGCGGTCGCATGCTTGTGTCCGACCGCATGCTTGAGTCCAGTCGCATGCTTGTGTCTGTACGCATGCTTGTATCCGGACGCATGCTTGTGTCCGGTCGCATGCTTGTCTCCGGACGCATGCTTGAGTCCGGTCGCATGCTTGTTTTTGGACGCGTGCGTGTGTCCGGACTCATGCTTGTGCCCGGTCGCATGCTTGTGTCCGGACGCATGCTTGTGTCCGGTCGCATGCTTGTGTCCGGACGCATGCTTGTGTCCGGACGCATGCTTGTGTCCGGACGCATGCTTGTGTCCGGTCGCATGCTTGTGTCCGACCGCATGCTTGAGTTCGGTCGCATGCTTGTGTCCGGACACATGCTTGTGTCCGGACGTATGCTTGTGTCCGGTCGCATGCTTGTGTCCGGACGCATGCTTGAGTCCGGTCGCATGCTTGTGTCCGGACGCATGCTTGTGTCCGGACGCATGCTTGTGTCCAGACGCATGCTTGTGTCCGGTCGCATGCTTGTGTCCGGACGCATGCTTGTGTCCGGACGCATGCTTGTGTCTGGACGCATGCTTGAGTCCGGTCGCATGCTTGTGTCCGGACGCATGCTTGTGTCCGAACGCATGCTTGTGTCCGGACGCATGCTTGTGTCCGGTCGCATGCTTGTGTCCGGTCGCATGCTTGTGTCTGGACGCATGCTTGTGTCCGGACGCATGCTTGAGTCCGGTCGCATGCTTGTGTCCGGACGCATGCGTGTGTCCGACGCATGCTTGTGTCCGGACGCATGCTTGTGTCCGGACGCATGCTTGTGTCCGGACGCATGCTTTTGTCCGGACGCATGCTTGTGTCCGGACGCATGCTTGTGTCCGGACGCATGCTTGTGTCCGGACGCATGCTTGTGTCCGGACGCATGCTTGTGTTCGGATGCATGCTTGTGTCCGGTCGCATGCTTGTGTCCAGACACATGCTTGTGTCCGGACGCATGCTTGTGTCCGGACACATGCTTGTGTCCGGTCGCATGCTTGTGTCCGACCGCATGCTTGAGTCCGGTCGCATGCTTGTGTCCGGACGCATGCTTGTGTCCGGACGCATGCTTGTGTCCGGTCGCATGCTTGTGTCCGGACGCATGCTTGAGTCCGGTCGCATGCTTGTGTTCGGACGCATGCTTGTGTCCGGACGCATGCTTGTGTCCGGACGCATGCTTGAGTCCGGTCGCATGCTTGTGTCCGGACGCATGCTTGTGTCCGGACGCATGCTTGTGTCCGGACGCATGCTTGTGTCCGGTCGCATGCTTGAGTCTGGTCGCATGCTTGTGTCCGGACGCATGCTTGTGCCCGGTCGCATGCTTGTGTCCGGTCGCATGCTTGTGTCCAGACGCATGCTTGTGCCCGGACGCATGCTTGTGCCCGGTCGCATGCTTGTGTCCGGACGCATGCTTGTGTCCGGTCGCATGCTTGGGTCCGGACGCATGCTTGTGTCCGGACGCATGCTTGTGTCCGGACGCATGCTTGAGTCCGGTCGCATGCTTGTGTCCGGACGCATGCTTGTGTCCGGTCGCATGCTTGTGTCCGGACGCATGCTTGTGTCCGGTCGCATGCTTGTGTCCGGACGCATGCTTGTGTCCGGTCGCATGCTTGTGTCTGGACGCATGCTTGTGTCCGTACGCATGCTTGTTTCCAGACGCATGCTTGTGTCCGGACGCATGCTTGTGTCCGGTCGCATGCTTGTGCCCGGACGCATGCTTGAGTCCGGACGCATGCTTGTGTCCGGACGCATGCTTGAGTCCGGTCGCATGCTTGTGTCCGGACGCATGCTTGAGTCCGGTCGCATGCTTGTGTCCGGACGCATGCTTATGTCCGGACGCATGCTTGTGTCCGGACGCATGCTCGTGTCCGGACGCATGCTCGTGTCCGGACGCATGCTTGTGCTGGACGCATGCTTGTGTCTGGACGCATGCTTGTGCCCGGTTGCATGCTTGTGTCCGGACGCATGCTTGTGTCCGGACGCATGCTTGTGTCCGGTCGCATGCTTGTGTCCGGTCGCATGCTTGTGTCCGAACGCATGCTTGTGTCCGGTCGCATGCTTGTGTCCGGACGCATGCTTGTGTCCGGACGCATGCTTGTGTCCGGTCGCATGCTTGTGTCCGGTCGCATGCTTGTGTCCGGACGCATGCTTGTGCCCCGTCGCATGCTTGTGTCAGGATGCATGCTTGTGTCCGTATGCATGCTTGTGTCCGGACGCATGCTTGTGTCCGGACGCATGCTTGAGTCCGGTCGCATGCTTGTGTCCGGACGCATGCTTGAGTCCGGACGCATGCTTGTGTCCGGACGCATGCTTGTGTCCGACGCATGTTTGTGTCCGGACGCATGCTTGTGTGCGGTCGCATGCTTGTGTCCGACCGCATGCTTGAGTCCAGTCGCATGCTTGTGTCTGTACGCATGCTTGTATCCGGACGCATGCTTGTGTCCGGTCGCATGCTTGTCTCCGGACGCATGCTTGAGTCCGGTCGCATGCTTGTTTTTGGACGCGTGCGTGTGTCCGGACTCATGCTTGTGCCCGGTCGCATGCTTGTGTCCGGACGCATGCTTGTGTCCGGTCGCATGCTTGTGTCCGGACGCATGCTTGTGTCCGGACGCATGCTTGTGTCCGGACGCATGCTTGTGTCCGGTCGCATGCTTGTGTCCGACCGCATGCTTGAGTCCGGTCGCATGCTTGTGTCCGGACACATGCTTGTGTCTGGACGTATGCTTGTGTCCGGTCGCATGCTTGTGTCCGGACGCATGCTTGAGTCCGGTCGCATGCTTGTGTCCGGACGCATGCTTGTGTCCGAACGCATGCTTGTGTCCGGACGCATGCTTGTGTCCGGTCGCATGCTTGTGTCCGGTCGCATGCTTGTGTCTGGACGCATGCTTGTGTCCGGACGCATGCTTGAGTCCGGTCGCATGCTTGTGTCCGGACGCATGCGTGTGTCCGACGCATGCTTGTGTCCGGACGCATGCTTGTGTCCGGACGCATGCTTGTGTCCGGACGCATGCTTTTGTCCGGACGCATGCTTGTGTCCGGACGCATGCTTGTGTCCGGACGCATGCTTGTGTCCGGACGCATGCTTGTGTCCGGACGCATGCTTGTGTTCGGATGCATGCTTGTGTCCGGTCGCATGCTTGTGTCCAGACACATGCTTGTGTCCGGACGCATGCTTGTGTCCGGACACATGCTTGTGTCCGGTCGCATGCTTGTGTCCGACCGCATGCTTGAGTCCGGTCGCATGCTTGTGTCCGGACGCATGCTTGTGTCCGGACGCATGCTTGTGTCCGGTCGCATGCTTGTGTCCGGACGCATGCTTGAGTCCGGTCGCATGCTTGTGTTCGGACGCATGCTTGTGTCCGGACGCATGCTTGTGTCCGGACGCATGCTTGAGTCCGGTCGCATGCTTGTGTCCGGACGCATGCTTGTGTCCGGACGCATGCTTGTGTCCGGACGCATGCTTGTGTGCGGACGCATGCTTGTGTCCGGACGCATGCTTGTGTCCGGACGCATGCTTGTGTCCGGACGCATGCTTGTGTCCGGTCGCATGCTTGTGTCCCGATGCATGCTTGTGTCCGGATGCATGCTTGTGTCCGGACGCATGCTTGAGTCCGGTCGCATGCTTGTGTCCGGACGCATGCTTGTGTCCGGTCGCATGCTTGTGTCCGAACGCATGCTTGTGTCCGTATGCATGCTTCTATCCGGACGCATGCTTGTGTCCTGACGCATGCTTGTGTCCGGACGCATGCTTGTGTCCGGTCGCATGCTTGTGTCCGGACGCATGCTTTTGTCCGGACGCATGCTTGTGTCCGGTCGCATGCTTGTGTCCGGACGCATGCTTGTGTCTGGACGCATGCTTGTTTCCGGACGCATGCTTGTGTCCGGACGCATGCTTGTGTCCGGACGCATGCTTGTGTCCGGACGCATGCTTGTGCCTGGTCGCATGCTTGTGTCCGGACGCATGTTTGTGTCCGGTCGCATGCTTGTGTCCGGACGCATGCGTGTGTCTGGACGCATGCGTGTGTCCGGACGCACGGTGGGTTCAAAACACGGTGGGTTCAACACACACTGGGTTCAACACACGATGCGTTGAAAACACGGTGGGTGGAACACACGATGGGTTGAACACACGGTGGGTTGAACACACGATAGGTTGAACACACGGTGGGTTGAACACACGGTGGGTTCAACACACGGTGGGTTGAACACACGGTGGGTTCAACACACGGTGGGTGGAACACACGGTGGGTTGAACACATGGTGGGTTGAACATACGGTGGTTTGAACACACGGTGGGTTGATCACACGGTGGGTGGAACACACGGTGGGTTGAACACACGGTGGGTTGAACACACGATAAGTTGAGCACACTGTGGGTTGAACACACGGTGCGTTGAACACACGGTGGGTGGAACACACGGTGGGTTGAACACAGGGTGGGTTAAACACACGGTGGGTTGATCACACCGTGGGTGGAACACACGGTGGGTTGAGCACACGATGGGTTGATCACATGGTGGGTTGAACACACGGTGGGTGGAACACACGGTGGGTTGAACACATGGTGGGTTGAACACACGGTGGGTTGATCACACGGTGGGTTGATCACATAGTGGGTTGATCACACGGTGGGTTGATCACACGGTGGGTTGAACACACGGTGGGTTGAACACACGGTGGGTTGAACACACGGTGGTTGAGCACATGGTGGGTTGAACGCACGGTGGGTTGAACACACGGTGGGTTGAACACACGGTGGGTTGAACACACGATAGGTTGAACACACGGTGGGTTGAACACACGGTGGGCTCAACACACGGTGGGTTCAACACACGGTGGGTTCAACACACGGTGGGTGGAACACACGGTGGGTTGAACACATGGTGGGTTGAACATAGGGTGGGTTGAACACACGGTGGGTTGAACACACGGTGGGTTGAACACACGGTGGGTTGAACACACGGTGGGTTGAACACACGGTGGGTTGAACACACGATAGGTTGAGCACACGGTGGGTTAAACACACGGTGTGTTGAACACACGGTAGTGGAACACACGGTGGGTTGAACACATGGTGGGTTGAACACACGGTGGGTTGATCACACCGTGGGTGGAACACACGCTGGGTTGAACACACGGTGGGGTGATCACACGGTGGGTTCAACACACGGTGCGTTGAACACACGGTGGGTGGAACACACGGTGGGTTGAACACATGGTGGGTTGAACACACGGTGGGTTGATCACACGGTGGGTGGAACACACACTGGGTTGAACACACGGTGGGTTGAACACACGGTGGATTGAACACACGGTGGGTTGAAGATACTGTGGATTCAACACACGGTGGGTTCAACACACGGTGCGTTGAACACACCGTGGGTGCGGTGGGTTGAACACACGGTGGGTTGAACACACGGTGGGCTGATCACACGTTAGGTTGAACACACGGTGGGTTCAACACACGGTGCGTTGAACACACAGTGGGTGGAACACACCGTGGGTTGAACACAAGGTGGGTTGAAGACACGGTAGGTTGAACACGCGGTGAGTTGAACACGCGGTGGGTTGAACACACGATGGGTTGAACACACGGTGGGTTTAATACAAGGTGGGTTGAACACACGGTGGGTTGAACACACGGTAGGTTGAACACATGGTGGGTTGAACACACGGTGGGTTGAACATACGGTGGGTTCAACACACGGTGCATTGAACACATGGTGGGTTGAACACACGATAGGTTGAACACACGGTGGGTTGAATACACGGTGGGTTGAACACACGGTGGGTTGAACACACGGTGGGTTGAACACACGGTGGGTTCAACACACGGTCCGTTGAACACACGGTGGGTGGAACACACGGTGGGTTGAACACATGGTGGGTTGAACACACGGTGGGTTGAACACACGATGGGTTGAACACACGGTGGGTTGAACACACGGTGGGTTGAACACACGGTGGGTTCAACACATGGTGGGTTCAAAACACGGTGGGTGGAACACACGGTGGGTTGAACACATGGTGGGTTGAACATAAGGTGGTATGATCACACGGTGGGTGGAACACACGGTGGGTTGAACACACGGTGGGTTGAACACACGATAGGTTGAGCACACGGTGGGATGAACACACGGTGGGTTCAACACACGGTGGGTTGAACACAAGGTGGGTTGAACACACGGTGGGTTGATCACAAGGTGGGTGGAACACACGGTGGGTTGAACACACGGTGGGTTGAACACACGATATGTTGAACACACGGTGGGTTGAACACACGGTGGGTTGAATACACGGTGGGTTGAACACACGGTAGGTTTAAGACACGGTGGGTTGAACACACGGTGCATTGAACATTCGGTGGGTGGAACACACGGTGGGTTGAACACACGGTGGGTTCAAAAACGGTGGGTTCAACACACGGTGGGTTCAACACACGATGCGTTGAACACACGGTGGGTGGAACACACGGTGGGTTGAACACACAGTGGGTTGAACAAAAGGTGGGTTGATCACACGGTGGGTGGAACACACGGTGGGTTGAACACACGGTGGGTTGAACACACGATAGGTTGAACACACGGTGGGTTGAACACACGGTGGGTTCAACACACGGTGGGTTGAACACACGGTGGGTTCAACACACGGTGGGTTCAACACACGGTGGGTTCAACACACGGTGGGTGGAACACACGGTGGGTTGAACACATGGTGGGTTGAACATACGGTGGGTTGATCACAGGGTGGGTGGAACACACGGTGGGTTGAACACACGGTGGGTTGAACACACGATAGGTTGAGCACACGGTGGGTTGAACACACGATGCGTTGAACACACGGTGGGTTGAACACAAGGTGGGTTGAACACACGGTGGGTTGATCGCATGGTGGGTGGAACACACGGTGGGTTGAACACACGGTGGGTTGAACACACGATAGGTTGAACACACAGTGGGTTGAACATACGGTAGGTTTAAGACACGGTGGGTTGAACACACGGTGCATTGAACATTCAGTGGGTGGAACACACGGTGGGTATAACACACAGTGGGTTCAAAACACGGTGGGATCAACACACGATGGGTTCAACACATGATGCGTTGAAGACACGGTGGATGGAACACACGGTGGGTTGAACACGCGGTGGGTTCAACACACGGTGGGTTCAACACACGGTGGGTTTAACACACAGTGGGTGGAACACACGGTGGGTTGAAACATGGTGGGTTGAACATACGGTGGGTTGAACACACGGTGGGTTGAACACATGGTGGGTTGAACAGACGGTGGGTTGAACACACGGTGGGTTGAACACACGATAGGTTGAGCACACGGTGGGTTGAACACACGGTGTGTTGAACACACGGTGGGTGGAACACACGGTGGGTTGAACATATGGTGGGTTGAACACACGGTGGGTTGATCACACCGTGGGTGGAACACACGGTGGGTTGAACACACGGTGGGGTGATCACACGGTGGGTTCAACACACGGTGGGTGGAACATACGGTGGGTTGAACACATGGTGGGTTGAACATACGGTGGGTTGATCACACGGTGGGTGAAACACACAGTGGGTTGAACACACGGTGGATTGAACACACGGTGCGTTGAACACACGGTGGGTTGAAGACACTGTGGATTCAACACACGGTGGGTTCAACACAAGGTGCGTTGAACACACGGTGGGTGCGGTGGGTTGAACACACGGTGGGCTGATCACACGTTTGGTTGAACACAAGGTGGGTTGAAGACACGGTAGGTTGAACACACGGTGAGTTGAACACGCGGTGGGTTGAACACACGGTGGGTTGAACACACGGTGGGTTTAATACAAGGTGGGTTGAACTCACGGTGGGTTGAACACACGGTAGGTTGAACACACGGTGGGTTGAACACACGGTGGGTTGAACACACGGTGGGTTGAACACACGATAGGTTGAGCACACGGTGGGTTGAAAACACGGTGGGTTCAACACACGGTGGGTTGAACACATGGTGGGTTGAACATACGGTGGGTTGATCACACGGTGGGTGGAACACACGGTGGGTTGAACACACGGTGGGTTGAACACACGATAGGTTGAACACACGGTGGGTTGAATACACGGTGGGTTGAACACACGGTAGGTTTAAGACACGGTGGATTGAACACACGGTGCATTGAACATTCGGTGGGTGGAACACACGGTGGGTTGAACACACGGTGGGTTCAAGACACGGTGGGTTCAACACACGGTGGGTTCAACACAGGATGCGTTGAACACACGGTGGGTGGAACACACGGTGGGTTGAACACACAGTGGGTTGAACACACGATAGGTTGAACACACGGTGGGTTGAACACACGGTGGGTTCAACACATGGTGGGTTGAACACACGGTGGGTTCAACACACGGTGGGTGGAACACACAGTGGGTTGAACACACGGTGGTTTGAACATACGGTGGGTTGATCACACGGTGGGTTCAACACACGGTGCGTTGAACACACGGTGGGTGGAACACACGGTGGGTTGAACACATGGTGGGTTGAACACACGGTGGGTTGAACACACGATAGGTTGAACACACGGTGGGTTGAACACACGGTGGGTTGAACACACGGTGGGTTCAACACATGGTGGGTTCAACACACGGTGGGTGGAACACACGGTGGGTTGAACACATGGTGGGTTGAACATAAGGTGGGTTGATCACACAGTGGGCGGAACACACGGTGGGTTGAACACACGGTGGGTTGATCACACCGTGGGTGAAACACACGGTGGGTTGAACACACGGTGGGGTGGTCACACGGTGGGTTCAACACACGGTGCGTTGAACACACGGTGGGTGGAACACACGGTGGGTTGAACACATGGTGGGTTGAACATACGGTGGGTTGATCACACGGTGGGTGGAACACACATTGGGTTGAACACACGGTGGATTGAACACACGGTAGGTTGAACACACGGTGGGTTGAAGACACTGTGGATTCAACACATGGTGGGTTCAACACACGGTGCGTTGAACACACGGTGGGTGCGGTGGGTTGAACACACGGTGGGCTGATCACACGTTTGGTTGAACACACGATGGGTTCAACACACGGTGCGTTGAACACACGGTGGGTAGAACACACCGTCGGTTGAACACAAGGTGGGTTGAAGACACGTTAGGTTGAACACGCGGTGAGTTTAACACACGGTGGGTTGAACACACGGTGGGTTGAACACACGGTGGGTTAAATACAAGGTGGGTTGAACACACGGTGGGTTGAACACACGGTAGGTTGAACACACGGTGGGTTGAACACACGGTGGGTTGAACATACGGTGGGTTCAACACACGGTGCATTGAACACATGGTGGGTTGAACACACAATAGGTTGAACACACGGTGGGTTGAACACACGGTGGGTTGAACACACGGTGGGTTGAACACAAGGTGGGTTGAACACACGGTGGGTTCAACACACGGTGCGTTGAACACACGGTGGGTGGAACACACGGTGGGTTGAACACATGGTGGGTTGAACACACGGTGGGTTGAACACACGATAGGTTGAACACACGGTGGGTTGAACACACGGTGGGTTGAACACACGGTGGGTTCAACACATGGTGGGTTCAACACACGGTGGGTGGAACACACGGTGGGTTGAACACATGGTGGGTTGAACATAAGGTGGGTTGATCACACGGTGGGCGGAACACACGGTGGGTTGAACACACGGTGGGTTGAACACACAATAGGTTAAGCACACGGTGGGTTGAACACATGGTGGGTTCAACACACGGTGGGTTGAACACAAGGTGGGTTGAACACACGGTGGGTTGATCACAAGGTGGGTGGAACACACGGTGGGTTGAACACACGGTGGGTTGAACACACGGTGGGTTGAACACACGGTAGGTTTAAGACACGGTGGGTTGAACACACGGTGCATTGAACATTCGGTGGGTGGAACACATGGTGGGTTGAACACACGGTGGGTTCAAAACACGGTGGGTTCAACACACGGTTGGTTCAACACACGATGCGTTGAACACAAGGTGGGTGGAACACACGGTGGGTTGAACACACAGTGGGTTGAACAAAAGGTGGGTTGATCACACGGTGGGTGGAACACACGGTGGGTTGAACTCACGGTGGGTTGAACACACGATAGGTTGAACACACGGTGGGTTGAACACACGGTGGGTTCAACACACGGTGGGATGAACACACGGTGGGTGGAACACACGGTGGGTTGAACACATGGTGGGTTGAACATACGGTGGGTTGATCACACGGTGGGTGGAACACACGGTGGGTTGAACACACGGTGGGTTGAACACACGATAGGTTGAGCACACGGTGGGTTGAACACACGATGCGTTGAACACACGGTGGGTTGAACACAAGGTGGGTTGAACACACGGTGGGTTGATCGCATGGTGGGTGGAACACACGGTGGGTTGAACACACGGTGGGTTGAACACACGATAGGTTGAACACACGGTGGGTTGAACACACGGTGGGTTAAACACACGGTGGGTTGAACACACGGTAGGTTTCAGACACGGTCGGTTGAACACACGGTGCATTGAACATTCGGTGGGTGGAACACACGGTGGGTTGAACACACAGTGGGTTCAAAACACGGTGGGATCAACACACGATGGGTTCAACACATGATGCGTTGAAGACACGGTGGATGGAACACCCGGTGGGTTGAACACACGGTGGGTTGAACAAAAGGTGGGTTGATCATACGGTGGGTGGAACACACGGTGGGTTGAACACACGGTGGGTTGAACACATGATAGGTTGAACACACGGTGGGTTGAACACACGGTGGGTTCAACACACGGTGGGTTCAACACACGGTGGGTTCAACACACAGTGGGTGGAACACACGGTGGGTTGAACACATGGTGGGTTGAACATACGGTGGGTTGAACACACGGTGGGTTGAACACATGGTGGGTTGAACAGACGGTGGGTTGAACACACGGTGGGTTGAACACACGATAGGTTGAGCACACGGTGGGTTGAACACACGGTGTGTTGAACACACGGTGGGTGGAACACACGGTGGGTTGAACATATGGTGGGTTGAACACACGGTGGGTTGATCACACCGTGGGTGGAACACACGGTGGGTTGAACACACGGTGGGGTGATCACACGGTGGGTTCAACACACGGTGCGTTGAACACACGGTGGGTGGAACACACGGTGGGTTGAACATACGGTGGGTTGATCACACGGTGGGTGGAACACACAGTGGGTTGAACACACGGTGGATTGAACACACGGTAGGTTGAACACACGGTGGGTTGAAGACACTGTGGATTCAACACACGGTTGGTTCAACACACGGTGCGTTGAACACACGGTGGGTGCGGTGGGTTGAACACACGGTGGGCTGATCACACGTTTGGTTGAACACACGGTGGGTTCAACACACGGTGCGTTGAACACACGGTGGGTGGAACACACCGTGGGTTGAACACAAGGTGGGTTGAAGACACGGTAGGTTGAACACGCGGTGAGTTGAACACACGGTGGGTTGAACACACGGTGGGTTGAACACATGGTGGGTTTAATACAAGGTGGGTTGAACACACAGTGGGTTGAACACACGGTAGGTTGAACACACAGTGGGTTGAACACACAGTGGGTTGAACATACGGTGGGTTCAACACACGGTGCATTGAACACACGGTGGGTTGAACACACGGTGGGTTGAATACACGGTGGGTTGAACACATGGTAGGTTCAAGACACGGTGGGTTGAACACACGGTGCATTGAACATTCGGTGGGTGGAACACACGGTGGGTTGAATACACGGTGGGCTCAAAACACGGTGGGTTCAACACACGGTGGGTTCAACACACGATGCGTTGAACACACGGTGGGTGGAACACACGGTGGGTTGAACACACAGTGGGTTGAACACACGGTGGGTTTAATACAAGGTGGGTTGAACACACGGTGGGCTGAACACACGGTAGGTTGAACACACGGTGGGTTAAACACACGGTGGGTTGAACATACGGTGGGTTCAACACACGGTGCATTGAACACATGGTGGGTTGAACACACAATAGGTTGAACACACGGTGGGTTGAACACACGGTGGGTTGAACACACGGTGGGTTGAACACAAGGTGGGTTGAACACACGGTGGGTTCAACACACGGTGCGTTGAACACACGGTGGGTGGAACACACGGTGGGTTGAACACATGGTGGGTTGAACACACGGTGGGTTGAACACACGATAGGTTGAACACACGGTGGGTTGAACACACGGTGGGTTGAACACACGGTGGGTTCAACACATGGTGGGTTCAACACACGGTGGGTGGAACACACGGTGGGTTGAACACATGGTGGGTTGAACATAAGGTGGGTTGATCACACGGTGGGCGGAACACACGGTGGGTTGAACACACGGTGGGTTGAACACACGATAGGTTAAGCACACGATGGGTTGAACACACGGTGGGTTCAACACACGGTGGGTTGAACACAAGGTGGGTTGAACACACGGTGGGTTGATCACAAGGTGGGTGGAACACACGGTGGGTTGAACACACGGTAGGTTGAACACACGATAGGTTGAACACACGGTGGGTTGAACACACGGTGGGTTGAATACACGGTGGGTTGAACACACGGTAGGTTTAAGACACGGTGGGTTGAACACACGGTGCATTGAACATTCGGTGGGTGGAACACACGGTGGGTAGAACACACGGTGGGTTCAAAACACGGTGGGTTCAACACACGGTGGGTTCAACACACGATGCGTTGAACACACGGTGGGTGGAACACACGGTGGGTTGAACACACAGTGGGTTGAACAAAAGGTGGGTTGATCACACGGTGGGTGGAACACACGGTGGGTTGAACACACGGTGGGTTGAACACACGATAGGTTGAACACACGGTGGGTTGAACACACGGTGGGTTCAACACACGGTGGGATGAACACACGGTGGGTTCAACACACGGTGGGTGGAACACACGGTGGGTTGAACACATGGTGGGTTGAACATACGGTGGGTTGATCACACGGTGGGTGGAACACACGGTGGGTTGAACACACGGTGGGTTGAACACACGATAGGTTGAGCACACGGTGGGTTGAACACACGATGCATTGAACACACGGTGGGTTGAACACAAGGTGGGTTGAACACACGGTGGGTTGATCGCATGGTGGGTGGAACACACGGTGGGTTGAACACACGGTGGGTTGAACACACGATAGGTTGAGCACACGGTGTGTTGAACACACGATGCGTTGAACACACGGTGGGTTGAACACAAGGTGGGTTGAACACACGGTGGGTTGATCGCATGGTGGTTGGAACACACGGTGGGTTGAACACACGGTGGGTTGAACACACGATAGGTTGAACACACGATGGGTTGAACACACGGTGGGTTGAACACACGGTAGGTTTAAGACACGGTGGGTTGAACACACGGTGCATTGAACATTCAGTGGGTGGAACATACGGTGGGTTGAACACACAGTGGGTTCAAAACACGGTGGGATCAACACACGATGGGTTCAACACATGATGCGTTGAAGACACGGTGGATGGAACACCCGGTGGGTTGAACACACGGTGGGTTGAACAAAAGGTGGGTTGATCATACGGTGGGTGGAACACACGGTGGGTTGAACACACGGTGGGTTGAACACATGATAGGTTGAACACACGGTGGGTTGAACACACGGTGGGTTCAACACACGGTGGGTTCAACACACGGTGGGTTCAACACACAGTGGGTGGAACACACGGTGGGTTGAACACATGGTGGGTTGAACATACGGTGGGTTGAACACACGGTGGGTTGAACACATGGTGGGTTGAACAGACGGTGGGTTGAACACACGGTGGGTTGAACACACGATAGGTTGAGCACACGGTGGGTTGAACACACGGTGTGTTGAACACACGGTGGGTGGAACACACGGTGGGTTGAACATATGGTGGGTTGAACACACGGTGGGTTGATCACACCGTGGGTGGAACACACGGTGGGTTGAACACACGGTGGGGTGATCACACGGTGGGTTCAACACACGGTGCGTTGAACACACGGTGGGTGGAACACACGGTGGGTTGAACATACGGTGGGTTGATCACACGGTGGGTGGAACACACAGTGGGTTGAACACACGGTGGATTGAACACACGGTAGGTTGAACACACGGTGGGTTGAAGACACTGTGGATTCAACACACGGTTGGTTCAACACACGGTGCGTTGAACACACGGTGGGTGCGGTGGGTTGAACACACGGTGGGCTGATCACACGTTTGGTTGAACACACGGTGGGTTCAACACACGGTGCGTTGAACACACGGTGGGTGGAACACACCGTGGGTTGAACACAAGGTGGGTTGAAGACACGGTAGGTTGAACACGCGGTGAGTTGAACACACGGTGGGTTGAACACACGGTGGGTTGAACACATGGTGGGTTTAATACAAGGTGGGTTGAACACACAGTGGGTTGAACACACGGTAGGTTGAACACACAGTGGGTTGAACACACAGTGGGTTGAACATACGGTGGGTTCAACACACGGTGCATTGAACACACGGTGGGTTGAACACACGGTGGGTTGAATACACGGTGGGTTGAACACATGGTAGGTTCAAGACACGGTGGGTTGAACACACGGTGCATTGAACATTCGGTGGGTGGAACACACGGTGGGTTGAATACACGGTGGGCTCAAAACACGGTGGGTTCAACACACGGTGGGTTCAACACACGATGCGTTGAACACACGGTGGGTGGAACACACGGTGGGTTGAACACACAGTGGGTTGAACACACGGTGGGTTTAATACAAGGTGGGTTGAACACACGGTGGGCTGAACACACGGTAGGTTGAACACACGGTGGGTTAAACACACGGTGGGTTGAACATACGGTGGGTTCAACACACGGTGCATTGAACACATGGTGGGTTGAACACACAATAGGTTGAACACACGGTGGGTTGAACACACGGTGGGTTGAACACACGGTGGGTTGAACACAAGGTGGGTTGAACACACGGTGGGTTCAACACACGGTGCGTTGAACACACGGTGGGTGGAACACACGGTGGGTTGAACACATGGTGGGTTGAACACACGGTGGGTTGAACACACGATAGGTTGAACACACGGTGGGTTGAACACACGGTGGGTTGAACACACGGTGGGTTCAACACATGGTGGGTTCAACACACGGTGGGTGGAACACACGGTGGGTTGAACACATGGTGGGTTGAACATAAGGTGGGTTGATCACACGGTGGGCGGAACACACGGTGGGTTGAACACACGGTGGGTTGAACACACGATAGGTTAAGCACACGATGGGTTGAACACACGGTGGGTTCAACACACGGTGGGTTGAACACACGGTGGGTTGAACACACGGTGGGTTGAACACACGGTGGGTTGATCGCATGGTGGGTGGAACACACGGTGGGTTGAACACACGGTGGGTTGAACAGATAGGTTGAACACACAGTGGGTGGAACACACGGTGGGTTAAACACACGGTGGGTTGAACACACGGTAGGTTTCAGACACGGTGGGTTGAACACACGGTGCATTGAACATTCAGTGGGTGGAACACACGGTGGGTTGAACACACAGTGGGTTCAAAACAAGGTGGGATCAACACACAATGGTTTCAACACATGATGCGTTGAAGACACGGTGGATGGAACACACGGTGGGTTGAACACATGGTGGGTTGAACACACGGTGGGTTCAAAACACGGTGGGTTCAACCCACGGTGGGTTCAACATACGATGCGTTGAACACACGGTGGGTGGAACACACGGTGGGTTGAACACACAGTGGGTTGAACAAAAGGTGGGTTGATCACACGGTGGGTGGAACACACGGTGGGTTGAACACACGGTGGGTTGAACACACGATAGGTTGAACACACGGAGGGTTGAACACACGGTGGGTTCAACACACGATGGGTTTACACACGGTGGGTTCAACACATGGTGGGTGGAACACACGGTGGGTTGAATACACGGTGGGTTGAACATACAGTGGGTGGATCACACGGTGGGTGGAACACACGGTGGGTTGAACACACGGTGGGTTGAACACACGATAGGTTGAGCACACGGTGGGTTGAACACACGATGCGTTGAACACACGGTGGGTTGAATACAAGGTGGGTTGAACACACGGTGGGTTGATCGCATGGTGGGTGGAACACACAGTGGGTTGAACACACAGTGGGTTGAACACACGATAGGTTGAACACACGGTGGGTTGAACACACGGTGGGTTGAACACACGGTAGGTTTAAGACACGGTGGGATGAACACACGGTGCATTGAACATTCAGTGGGTGGAACATACGGTGGGTTGAACACACAGTGGGTTCAAAACATGGTGGGATCAACACACGATGGGTTCAACACATGATGCGTTGAAGACATGATGGATGGAACACCCGGTGGGTTGAACACACGGTGGGTTGAACAAAAGGTGGGTTGATCATACGGTGGGTGGAACACACGGTGGGTTGAACACACAGTGGGTTGAACAAAAGGTGGGTTGATCACACGGTGGGTGGAACACACGGTGGGTTGAACACACGGTGGGTTGAACACACGGTGGGTTGAACACACGATAGGTTGAACACACGGTGGGTTGAACACACGGTGGGTTCAACACACGGTGGGTTCAACACACGGTGGGTTCAACACACAGTGGGTGGAACACACGGTGGGTTGAACACATGGTGGGTTGAACATACGGTGGGTTGAACACACGGTGGGTTGAACACATGGTGGGTTGAACAGACGTTGGGTTGAACACACGGTGGGTTGAACACACGATAGGTTGAGCACACGGTGGGTTGAACACATGGTGTGTTGAACACACGGTGGGTGGAACACACGGTGGGTTGAACACATGGTGGGTTGAACACACGGTGGATTGATCACACCGTGGGTGGAACACACGGTGGGTTGAACACACGGTGGGGTGATCACACGGTGGGTTCAACACACGGTGCGTTGAACACACGGTGGGTGGAACACACGGTGGGTTGAACACATGGTGGGTTGAACATACGGTGGGTTGATCACACGGTGGGTGGAACACACAGTGGGTTGAACACACGGTGGATTGAACACACGGTATTTTGAACACACGGTGGGTTGAAGACACAGTATTTTGAACACACGGTATTTTGAACACACGGTGGATTGAACACACGGTATTTTGAACACACGGTGGGTTCAACACACGGTTGGTTCAACACACGGTGCGTTGAACACACGGTGGGTGCGGTGGGTTGAACACACGGTGGGCTGATCACACGTTTGGTTGAACACACAGTGGGTTCAACACACGGTGCGTTGAACACACGGTGGATGGAACACACCGTGGGTTGAACACAAGGTGGGTTGAAGACACGGTAGGTTGAACACGCGGTGAGTTGAACACACGGTGGGTTGAACACACGGTGGGTTGAACACACGGTGGGTTTAAAACAAGGTGGGTTGAACACACAGTGGGTTGAACACACGGTAGGTTGAACACATGGTGGGTTGAACACACGGTGGGTTGAACATACGGTGGGTTCAACACACGGTGCATTGGACACACGGTGGGTTGAACACACGGTGGGTTGAATACATGGTGGGTTCAACACACGGTAGGTTTAAGACACGGTGGGTTGAACACACGGTGCATTGAACATTCGGTGGGTGGAACACACGGTGGGTTGAACACACGGTGGGTTCAAAACACGGTGGGTTCAACACACGGTGGGTTCAACACACGATGCGTTGAACACACGGTGGGTGGAACACACGGTGGGTTGAACACACAGTGGGTTGAACAAAAGGTGGGTTGATCACACGGTGGGTGGAACACACGGTGGGTTGAACACACGGTGGGTTGAACACACGATAGGTTGAACACACGGTGGGTTGAACACACGGTGGGTTCAACACACGGTGGGATGAACACACGGTGGGTTCAACACACGGTGGGTGGAACACACGGTGGGTTGAACACATGGTGGGTTGAACATGTTGTGCCAACACATTACAGTGGCACGGTCATCGCACTCCCATTCAGCCTACAAGCCTGCTCAGCTTCTGGAATTTTGTGGGGAGGTTTTTCAACATGTGTTCTTCAAACCCTCAAAGTTTCAGAGTTTTTGAAGCAGTTACCAAGGCGTGACAACATTTTATGTTTCAAGACTTATGGCATCCCGGAAGTGTGTGTTACTCCTTTTTTGGTAACACCCGAGTTCACCATTTCGGCTGCTGACTCCTCTACCAAGCTCTGATTGGTCTGAAATTCGGTCTGGCAGTTCTATTCCCCGCTGTTCAGGAGTTCACCAAGTTTCAGAACGATCCAACATGCGAGCATTGCGTGACAGCTGCCGAAATGCACTGTTCCGTAGTCATGGTGCACTGTTGGCAGCATTTCCCTTGCCACCCTTTCATTGTTGTCATGCCAATGGTGCAGGGACAGAGAATGAGACAAGAAGTACAGGTGGTCAAGTGGGACTCTACAGCCCTCCTTTTGAGGAGTGTGGTCTTCCTGGAACCAGCTTGCAAGAGGGTGCAAGTGGGAAGACAAGCTGACTCATGGTTGGCTTAACACACAATTGGTTGCCTTGAGTACAGCTCTGAACATCCATGTGTGGTTGGCTTTGCTGACCTAGCTAGGATGTTTCCCATCCTTCTCTAGCCTTTCTCCCCTAGGACTCAACATTCTCTGAGTTCCCAGGATGACCCAACCCCTTATGAGTCCCCTAGGCAATGTTGTACTCACCTCTTCCTTGCATCAATGAGACTAGACGTTTTTCAGCCGAGCTTACGTTTTCATTCACTGCGTAGTGCACACACCTCTGATAATAGCAAATAATATACCGTTGGAAAGCAGACACCTAAGGCTAACCGCTGTCTAAGATTCAATCTCTTGTGTTATTGGAGCTGATCGTGACGGCGTTTTGAACAGAGGCGGTTTGAAGGCGTCAGATTCTGCTTAGGGAGTTTCATGGGCATCCGCGACCTCTAAGTGGACTCTTGACTATAACAAGTGGTATCAGAGCTGTTCTACTCTGTTCTTGGGTGAATATGGAGGCTGAAGGTTCTGCTCCAGCTGGTCCCAGTGGCAGTGGTTGCGTGAGAGGCGCTGGGGAAGCGGGAAGAGGCGTTGCAGGCGGATCTGCACCAATGGCTTCCGTTTCAACATCAGCTAAGGATGATGTGAAGGCATTCAACCTGGAGAAGTTCTCTGGGGAGGATTGGGCATCATGGAGCTTCAGGATGGAGCTCCTCTTCAACCATTATGGGCTGCTTGAAGTGATGGATGGAGAATTGAAGAGGCCTGCAAGTGAAAGAGCGACCAAAGAATGGGATCGCCGGTCCAAGGATGGATTCTTCCTTCTCTCCCAATGCCTCTCATCCAACCAGCTGCACCACATCAAGCATCTCATCAAGGAAGCTGAGTGTGGTCCTAAGGCATGGAGGATATTGAAGGACGTCCATGCCCCCAGCAGCGAAGCTATGGTGGTGGTGCTCGAGCGACAACTCCATGCGGTGAAGATCAACGAGGGTGATGCCGTACAAGGAGCGTTCGATCAACTCAGGGACCTCTATGTGAAGCTCTCTGCTGCTGGTGTGGACTACCCTGAAAAAATCAAGTGCTACAAGGCTCTCTCTCTGCTGCCGGAGTCGTGGGGGCCCTTGGTGGTCAACCTTAATGGCATGAAGGACTCGTGGTCACTTGAGTGGATTCGCGCGCAAGTTCTTTAAGAGGAGTTTCGGAGGAAGGAGCTGACCGCCGCTGCCGGTGAAGGTGGAGGTTCAGCCTACGGCATGAAGGGCTTCAAGGGGCGTGGCAGCAAGAAAGGCAAGGCCAAGGAAGGCTCTGGAGGGGAGCAGGATTCGGGAGGGAAGCGTGGCAACAAGGGAAGCAAGCGGTGTGGCGGCAAGTGTTGGTATTGCCATGTGGAAGGGCACCCATGGTTCAAGTGCCGCAAGCTACCTGATGGCTGGAGGCCTGGTCAGCCATCAATTGAGGGCTCCAAGGGTGTTCATGGAGCTATGGGAGAAGGCGTGGGCAGTGAGGAGGGCGATGGAGGTGCTGGCGGATACGGCGGCATGTTCTACCATGTAGGAGAGGCGTGCTCCGAGGACATGGTTGTGCCGGCCAGCAAGGTTGCTCTTCACCGCTCCTCCCATTGGGTCATCGACATGGGAGCCTTCATGACCATGACCAACCGAGAGGATCTACTGGATGAAGTTAGGCCATCGAAGGCAGCCACTGTCGTTTCAGCCACCGGCCAAGTTGTACCCGTGCGTGGCGAGGGGAGAGCCATGTTCATGGGTGCGGATGGGAGGCTTGTGGGGCTGAAGCGTGTTCTCCTTGTTCCTGGATTGTGTGCCAACCTCCTCTCTACCAAGGCCCTAAGTGAGGCAGGGATGAAGATGGAGATGTTGGGCACAAAGGTTTTCAAGGCAACTCTGGACGGGCGCGTGTTGTGGGACCTCCGAGGCGGCAAGGACATGCACCGGTCCATGTGGGAGATACCGGTGCTGCCATGGAAGGAGGCGGCTGCGCGCTTGGCTGCTCGAGGTGTGAGAGGAGGGCGTGTTAACCACGTGGACAATGGAGGAGGTGGTGATGATAGTGATGGTGGGCTCCTTGGGCATGGAGGGGCTGAGTTACCAAGTGTAACTCCTAGCACGGGTGAGACGGATTGGCTCACCGCACACCGTCGCTTTGGCCACGTGGCGCTACCTCAGTTGCAGCAGCTGTTCAAGGAGGAAAGAGTCAAGGGACTGATGATAAAGGGGGAGCCCAAGGAGGTGGGATCTTGTGAGACTTGCTTGACCAGCAGGTTTTCACAGTTTCCCTTCCATTCGGTGGAGGGGAAGTCGAGTGACCCAGTGGAGCTCGTGCATGTGGATCTCGTGGGACCCATGAAGGTGAAGGGAGATGGTGGGGCCCTGTATTCCATGACCATGGTGGATGATAACACAAGGCTCACCTGGTCCTTTCCACTTGCAAAGAAAAGTGATGCTGCAAGGATCATCATTGAAGAGTGGCTGCCCTTGGTGGAGCGAGAGAGCGGCAAGCGGGTGAAGGCGATTCGTAGCGACCGTGGTGGGGAGTTCTTGGGAGCGGAGTTCCGGAGCTGGCTGAAGCGGCACGGCATCAAACAGCAGCTCACCACGGCCTACACTCCTCAATCCAATGGCGTGGCAGAGAGAGCGAACCGGACCATCATGGAGGGTGGGAGAACGATGTTGGTAGACTCGGGTCTACCCTTACGATTCTGGCCCCTCGCTATTCGCCATGCCACCGTCATCAAGAACCGAGTATTGACTCATGTGGGAGGGCAGCATTGGGTCCCTATGGAGAAGTGGAGAGGCAAGAAGCCCCTGGTGGATATGCTTTGAGTCTTCGGGTGCATGGGACTCGTGCACGTCCCTAAGGAGAAGCATGACAAGCTTCAAGCGGCGGCGGTGTGGGCTGTTCATTTGGGACTTGCACAAGGGAGCAAAGGGTGGCTCATGTGGGACCCAATAGCCAACACCATCTTCACCACCAGAGATGCCAAGTTCATGGAGGGGCTCATGTTCAAGGAGTGGTTGGAGCGAGGGAGGAGCAGGGTCACCATTCCGCTCGGAATAGAGGTGGGAACGATCGATCCACTCCTCATTCCCATCGAGTTGTATTCATCTTCAGAGGTAACGGAGGTGTCACATGACTTGGGAGGTGCTGAAGGGGAGGCAACAGAGGTGGAAGGAGTGTTGCAGCAAGAGGAGGCCCCTGTAGCTGAGAGATGTGATGCCGGGGAGGAGGTGCAGCAGCCAACATCATCCCCTTCACTTCCATCAAGGCGGACAACCCAAGGGAAGCGTGGTGCTGTCCGCGGCGGAGTTAAGGAGGGTGCAGCCAAGGAGAGGCCCAAGAGAGCTACTCACCCAAGGGATTTCCTCAAGTATGAAAGGCTTGGGGGTCCTAAGGCATTGCTGGTCCAGAGGAAGGAAGATGATGAGGAGAAGGGAGCCGAGGGCAAGATGGAGCAGATTTGTTGCTTCGGTGTCAACTTACCTCATGAACCGGCTTCAATGGAGGAAGCACTTGCTGGAGATGATCGAGACACGGTGGGTTGAACACACGGTACATTGAACACACGGTGGGTTCAACACACGGTGCGTTGAACACACGGTGGGTGCGGTGGGTTGAACACACGGTGGGCTGAACACACGGTGGGCTGATCACACGTTTGGTTGAACACACGGTGGGTTCAACACACGGTGGGTTCAACATACAGTGGGTGGAACACACTGTGGGTTGAACACAAGGTGGGTTGAAGACACGGTAGGTTGAACACACGGTGAGTTGAACACACGGTGGGTTGAACACACGGTGGGTTGAACACACGGTGGGTTTAACACACGGTGAGTTGAACACACGGTGGGTTGAACACACGGTAGGTTGAACACACGGTGGGTTGAACACACGGTGGGTTGAACATACGGTGGGTTCAACTCACGGTGCGTTGAACACATGGTGGGTTGAACACACGATAGGTTGAACACACGGTGGGTTGAACACACGGTGGGTTGAACACTTGGTGGGCTGAACACAAGGTGGGTTGAACACACGGTGGGTTCAACACACGGTGGGTGGAACACACGGTGGGTTGAACACATGGTGGGTTGAACACACGGTGGGTTGAACACACGATAGGTTGAACACACGGTGGGTTGAACACACGGTGGGTTCAACACACGGTGGGTTCAACACACGGTGGGTGGAACAGACGGTGGGTTGAACACATGGTGGGTTGAACATAAGGTGGGTTGATCACACGGTGGGTGGAACACACAGTGGGTTGAACACACGATGGGTTGAACACACGGTGGGTTCAACACACGGTGGGTTGAACACAAGGTGGGTTGAACACACGGTGGGTTGATCACAAGGTGGGTGGAACACTCGTTGGGTTGAACACACGGTGGGTTGAACACACGATAGGTTGAACACACGGTGCGTTGAACACAAGGTGGGTTGAACACACGGTGGGTTGATCGCATGGTGGGTGGAACACACGGTGGGTTGAACACACGGTGGGTTGAACACACGATAGGTTGAACACACGGTGGGTTGAACACACGGTGGGTTAAACACACGGTGGGTTGAACACACGGTAGGTTTAAGGCACGGTGGGTTGAACACACGGTGCATTGAACATTCAGTGGGTGGAACATACGGTGGGTTGAACACACAGTGGGTTCAAAACACGGTGGGATCAACACACGATGGGTTCAACACATGATGCGTTGAAGACACGGTGGATGGAACACCCGGTGGGTTGAACACACGGTGGGTTGAACAAAAGGTGGGTTGATCATACGGTGGGTGGAACACACGGTGGGTTGAACACACGGTGGGTTGAACACACGATAGGTTGAACACACGGTGGGTTGAACACACGGTGGGTTCAACACACGGTGGGTTCAACACACGGTGGGTTCAACACATGGTGGGTGGAACACACGGTGGGTTGAACACATGGTGGGTTGAACATATGGTGGGTTGATCACACGGTGGGTGGAACACACGGTGGGTTGAACACAGAGTGGGTTGAACACACGATAGGTTGAGCACACAGTGGGTTGAACACACAATGCGTTGAACACACGGTGGGTTGAACACACGGTGTGTTGAACACATGGTGGGTGGAACACACAGTGGGTTGAACACATGGTGGGTTGAACAAACCGTGGGTTGATCACACCGTGGGTGGAACACACGGTGGGTTGAACACACGGTGGGTTGATCACACGGTGGGTTCGACACACGGTGCGTTGAACACACGGTGGGTGGAACACACGGTGGGTTGAACACATGGTGGGTTGAACACACGGTGGGTTGATCACACGGTGGGTGGAACACACAGTGGGTTGAACACACGGTGGGTTGAACACACGGTGGGTTGAACACAGGATAGGTTGAACACACGGTGTGTTGAACACACGGTGGGTTGAACACACGGTGCGTTGAACACACGGCGGGTTGAACACACAGTGTGTTGAACACAGGATAGGTTGAACACACGGTGGGTTGAACACACGGTGGGTTCAACACACGGTGGGCTCAACACACGGTGGGTTCAACACACGGTGGGTTCAACACACGGTGGGTGGAACACAGGGTGGGTTGAACACATGGTGGGTTGAACATACGGTGGGTTGAACACACGGTGGGTTGAACACACGGTGGATTGAACACACGGTGGGTTGAACACACGGTGGGTTGAACACACGATAGGTTGAGCACACGGTGGGTTGAACACACGGTGTGTTGAACACACGGTGGGTGGAACACATGGTGGGTTGAACACATGGTGGGTTGAACACACGGTGGGTTGATCACACCGTGAGTGGAACACACGGGGGGTTGAACACACGGTGGGTTGATCACACGGTGGGTTCAACACACGGTGCGTTGAACACACGGTGGGTGGAACACACGGTTGGTTGAACACATGGTGGGTTGAACACACGGTGGGTTGATCGCATGGTGGGTGGAACACACAGTGGGTTGAACACACGGTGGGTTGAACACACGGTGGATTGAACACACGGTGGGTTGAAGACACTGTGGATTCAACACATGGTGGGTTCAACACACGGTGCGTTGAACACACGGTTGGTGGAATACACGGTGGGTTAAACACACGGTGGGTTGAACACACGGTGGGCTGATCACACATTTGGTTGAACACACGGTGGGTTCAACACACGGTGCGTTGAACACACGGTGGTTGGAACACACCGTGGGTTGAACACAAGGTGGGTTGAAGACACGGTAGGTTGAACACACGGTGAGTTGAACACACGGTGGGTTGATCAGACGGTGGGTTGAACACACGGTGGGTTGAACACACAGTGGGTTGAACACATGGTGGGTTGATCACACGGTGGGTTGATCAACCAGTGGGTTGATCACACGGTGGGTTGAACACACGGTGGGTTGAACACATGGTGGGTTGATCACATGGTGGGTTGATCATACGGTGGGTTGATCAACCGGTGGGTTGATCACACAGTGGGTTGAACACACGGTGGGTTGAACACACGGTGGGTTGAACACACGGTGGGTTGAACACACGGTGGGTTGAACACACGGTGGGTTGAACACACGGTACGTTGAACACACGGTCGGTTGAACACACGGTGTGTTGAACACACGGTGGGTTGAACACAAGGTGGGTTCAACACACGGTAGGTTGATCACATGGTGGGTGGAACACACGGTGGGTTGAACACACGGTGGGTTGAACACACGATAGGTTGAACACACGGTGGGTTGATCACACGGTGGGTTGAACACATGGTGGGTTGAACACACGGTGGGTTGAACACACGATAGGTTGAACACACGGTGGGTTGAACACACGGTGGGTTCAACACACGGTGGGTTCAACACACGGTGGGTGGAACAGATGGTGGGTTGAACACATGGTGGGTTGAACATAAGGTGGGTTGATCACACGGTGGGTGGAACACACAGTGGGTTGAACACACGATGGGTTGAACACACGGTGGGTTCAACACACGGTGGGTTGAACACAAGGTGGGTTGAACACACGGTGGGTTGATCACAAGGTGGGTGGAACACACGTTGGGTTGAACACACGGTGGGTTGAACACACGATAGGTTGAACACACGGTGCGTTGAACACAAGGTGGGTTGAACACACGGTGGGTTGATCGCATGGTGGGTGGAACACACGGTGGGTTGAACACACGGTGGGTTGAACACACGATAGGTTGAACACACGGTGGGTTGAACACACGGTGGGTTAAACACACGGTGGGTTGAACACACGGTAGGTTTAAGACACGGTGGGTTGAACACACGGTGCATTGAACATTCAGTGGGTGGAACATACGGTGGGTTGAACACACAGTGGGTTCAAAACACGGTGGGATCAACACACGATGGGTTCAACACATGATGCGTTGAAGACACGGTGGATGGAACACCCGGTGGGTTGAACACACGGTGGGTTGAACAAAAGGTGGGTTGATCATACGGTGGGTGGAACACACGGTGGGTTGAACACACGGTGGGTTGAACACACGATAGGTTGAACACATGGTGGGTTGAACA
Organism: Closterium sp. NIES-65; assembly: GCA_948144175.1. Classification (NCBI taxonomy): domain Eukaryota; kingdom Viridiplantae; phylum Streptophyta; class Zygnematophyceae; order Desmidiales; family Closteriaceae; genus Closterium; species Closterium sp. NIES-65. The sequence goes on along the minus strand of CANXME010001645.1, from coordinate 682,158 downwards.
CACGGTGGGTTCAACACACGGTGGGTTCAACACACGGTGGGTTCAACACACGGTGGGTGGAACACACGGTGGGTTGAACACATGGTGGGTTGAACATAAGGTGGGTTGATCACACGGTGGGTGGAACACATGGTGGGTTGAACACACAGTGGGTTGAACACACGATAGGTTGAGCACACAGTGGGTTGAACACACAATGCGTTGAACACACGGTGGGTTGAACACACGGTGTGTTGAACACATGGTGGGTGGAACACACGGTGGGTTGAACACATGGTGGGTTGAACAAACCGTGGGTTGATCACACCGTGGGTGGAACACACGTTGGGTTGAACACACGGTGGGTTGATCACACGGTGGGTTCGACACACGGTGCGTTGAACACACGGTGGGTGGAACACACGGTGGGTTGAACACATGGTGGGTTGAACACACGGTGGGTTGATCACACGGTGGGTGGAACACACAGTGGGTTGAACACACGGTGGGTTGAACACACGGTGGGTTGAACACAGGATAGGTTGAACACACGGTGTGTTGAACACACGGTGGGTTGAACACACGGTGCGTTGAACACACGGTGGGTTGAACACACAGTGTGTTGAACACAGGATAGGTTGAACACACGGTGGGTTGAACACACGGTGGGTTCAACACACGGTGGGCTTAACACACGGTGGGTTCAACACACGGTGGGTTCAACACACGGTGGGTGGAACACAGGGTGGGTTGAACACATGGTGGGTTGAACATACGGTGGGTTGAACACACGGTGGGTTGAACACACGGTGGATTGAACACACGGTGGGTTGAACACACGGTGGGTTGAACACATGATAGGTTGAGCACATGGTGGGTTGAACACACGGTGTGTTGAACACACGGTGGGTGGAACACACGGTGGGTTGAACACATGGTGGGTTGAACACACGGTGGGTTGATCACACCGTGAGTGGAACACACGGGGGGTTGAACACACGGTGGGTTGATCACACGGTGGGTTCAACACACGGTGCGTTGAACACACGGTGGGTGGAACACACGGTTGGTTGAACACATGGTGGGTTGAACACACGGTGGGTTGATCGCACGGTGGGTGGAACACACAGTGGGTTGAACACACGGTGGGTTGAACACACGGTGGATTGAACACACGGTGGGTTGAAGACACTGTGGATTCAACACATGGTGGGTTCAACACACGGTGCGTTGAACACACGGTTGGTGGAATACACGGTGGGTTAAACACACGGTGGGTTGAACACACAGTGGGCTGATCACACATTTGGTTGAACACACGGTGGGTTCAACACACGGTTCGTTGAACACACGGTGGTTGGAACACACTGTGGGTTGAACACAAGGTGGGTTGAAGACACGGTAGGTTGAACACACGGTGAGTTGAACACACGGTGGGTTGATCAGACGGTGGGTTGAACACACGGTGGGTTGAACACACAGTGGGTTGAACACATGGTGGGTTGATCACACGGTGGGTTGATCAACCAGTGGGTTGATCACACGGTGGGTTGAACACACGGTCGGTTGAACACATGGTGGGTTGATCACACGGTGGGTTGATCAACCGGTGGGTTGATCACACAGTGGGTTGAACACACGGTGGGTTGAACACACGGTGGGTTGAACACACGGTGGGTTGAACACACGGTGGGTTGAACACACGGTGGGTTGAACACACGGTACGTTGAACACACGGTCGGTTGAACACACGGTGTGTTGAACACACGGTGGGTTGAATACAAGGTGGGTTCAACACACGGTAGGTTGATCACATGGTGGGTGGAACACACGGTGGGTTGAACACACGGTGGGTTGAACACACGATAGGTTGAACACACGGTGGGTTGATCACACGGTGGGTTGAACACACGGTAGGTTTAAGACACGGTGGGTTGAACACACGGTGCATTGAACATTCGGTGGGTGGAACACACGGTGGGTTCAAAACACGGTGGGTTCAACACACGGTGGGTTCAACACACGATGCGTTGAACACACGTTGGGTGGAACACATGGTGGGTTGAACACACGGTGGGTTGAACACACGATAGGTTGAACACACGGTGGGTTGTACACACGGTGGGTTCAACACACGGTGGGTTGAACACACGGTGGGTTCAACACATGGTGGGTGGAACACACAGTGGGTTGAACACATGGTGGGTTGAACATACGGTGGGTTGATCACACGGTGGGTGGAACACACCGTGGGTTGAACACACGGTGGGTTGAACACACGATAGGTTGACCACACGGTGGGTTGAACACACGGTGCGTTGAACACACGGTGGGTGGAACACACGGTGGGTTGAACACATGGTGGGTTCAACACACGGTGGGTTGATCACACCGTGGGTGGAACACACGGTGGGTTGAACACACGGTGGGTTGATCACACGGTGGGTTGAACACACGGTGGGTGGAACACACAGTGGGTTGAACACATGGTGGGTTGAACATACGGTGGGTGGATCACACGGTGGGTTGATCACACGGTGGGTTGATCACACGGTGGGTTGAACACACGGTGGGTTGAACACACGGTGGGATGAACACATGGTGGGTTGAACACACGGTGGGTTGAACACACGGTGCGTTGAACACACGGTGGGATGAACACACAGTGGGTTGAACACACGGTGGGTTGATCACACGGTGGGTTGATCACACGGTGGGTTGAACACACGGTGGGTTGAACACACGGTGGGATGAACACACGGTGGGTTGAAAACACGGTGGGTTGAACACACGGTGCGTTGAACACACGGTGGGTTGAACACACGGTGGTCTGAACACACGATAGGTTGAACACACGGTGGGTTGAACACACGGTGGGTTCAACACACGGTGGGTTCAACACACGGTGGGTTCAACACACGGTGGGTGGAACACACGGTGGGTTGAACATATGGTGGGTTGAACATACAGTGGGTTGAACACACGGTGGGTGGAACACACGGTGGGTTGAACACACGGTGGGTTGAACACACGGTGGGTTGAACACACAGTGGGTTGATCACAGGGTGGGTTGAACACACGGTGGGTGGAACACACGGTGGGTTGAACACACGGTGGGTGGAACACACGGTGGGTTGAACACACGGTGGGTTGAACATACGGTGGGTTGATCACACAGTGGGCTGATCACATGGTGGGTTGATCACACGGTGGGTTGATCACACGGTGGGTTGAACACACGGTGGGTTGAACACACGGTGGGTTGAACACACGGTGCGTTGAACACACGGTTGGTTGAACACACGGTGGGTTGAACACACGATAGGTTGAACACACGGTGGGTTGAACACACGGTGGGTTCAACACACGGTGGGTTCAACACACGGTGGGTTCAACACACGGTGGGTGGAACACACGGTGGGTTCAACACACGGTAGGTTGAACATACAGTGGGTTGAACACACGGTGGGTGGAACACACGGTGGGTTTGAGCACACGGTGGGTTGAACACACGGTGGGTTGATCACACCGTGGGTGGAACACACGGTGGGTTGAACACACAGTGGGTTGATCACACGGTGGGTTGAACACACGGTGGGTGGAACACACCGTGGGTTGAACACATGGTGGGTTGAACATACCGTGGGTTGATCACACGGTGGGTTGATCACACGGTGGGTTGATCACACGGTGGGTTGATCACACGGTGGGTTGAACACACGGTGGATTGAACACACGGTGGGTTGAACACACGGTGGGTTGAACACACGGTGCATTGAACACACGGTGGGTTGAACACACGGTGGGTTGAACACACGGTGGGTTGAACACACGGTGGGTTGAACACACGGTGCGTTGAACACACGGCGGGTTGAACACACGGTGGGTTGAACACAGGATAGGTTGAACACACGGTGGGTTGAACACACGGTGGGTTCAGCACAAGGTGGGTTCAATACACGGTGGATGGAACACACGGTGGGTTGAACACATGGTGAGTTGAACATATGATGGGTTGAACACACGGTGGGTTGAACACACAATGGATTGAACACACGGTGGGTTGAACACACGGTGGGTTGAACACACGATAGGTTGAGCAAACGGTGGGTTGAACACACGGTGTGTTGAACACACGGTGGGTGGAACACACGGTGGGTTGAACACACGGTGGGTTGAACACACGGTGGGTTCAACACACGGTGCGTTGAACACACGGTGGGTGGAACACACGGTGGGTTGAACACACGGTGGGTTGAACACACGGTGGGTTGATCACACCGTCAGTGGAACACACGGTGGGTTGAACACACGGTGGGTTGATCACACGGTGGGTTCAACACACGGTGCGTTGAACACACGGTGGGTGGAACACACGGTGGGTTGAACACATGGTGGGTTGAACACACGGTGGGTTGATCGCACGGTGGGTGGAACACACAGTGGGTTGAACACACGGTGGGTTGAACACACGGTGGATTGAACACACGGTGGGTTGAAGACACTGTGGATTCAACACATGGTGGGTTCAACACACGGTGCGTTGAACACACAGTTGGTGGAACACACGGTGGGTTGAACACACAGTGGGTTGAACACACGGTGGGCTGATCACACATTTGGTTGAACACACGGTGGGTTCAACACACGGTGCGTTGAACACACGGTGGTTGGAACACACCGTGGGTTGAACACAAGGTGGGTTGAAGACACGGTAGGTTGAGCACACGGTGAGTTGAACACACGGTGGGTTGATCAGACGGTGGTTTGAACACACGGTGGGTTGAACACACGGTGGGTTGAACACATGGTGGGTTGAACATACGGTGGGTTGATCACACGGTGGGTTGATCACACGGTGGGTTGATCACACGGTGGGTTCATCACACGGTGGGTTGAACACACGGTGGGTTGAACACACGGTGGGTTGAACACACGGTGGGTTGAACACACGGTGGGTTGAACACACGGTGCGTTGAACACATGGTCGGTTGAACAGACGGTGCGTTGAACACATGGTGGGTTGAACACAAGGTGGGTTGAACACACGGTGGGTTGATCACATGGTAGGTGGAACACACGGTGGGTTGAACACACGGTGGGTTGAACACACGATAGGTTGAACACACGGTGGGTTGATCACACGGTGGGTTGAACACACGGTAGGTGTAAGACACGGTGCGTTGAACACTTGGTGCATTGAACATTCGGTGGGTGGAACACACAGTGGGTTGAACACACGGTGGGTTCAAAACACGGTGGGTTCAACACACGGTGGGTTCAACACACGATGCGTTGAACACACGGTGAGTGGAACACACGGTGGGTTGAACACACGGTGGGTTGAACACACGATAGGTTGAACACACGGTGGGTTGTACACACGGTGGGTTCAACACACGGTGGGTTGAACACACGGTGGGTTCAACACACGGTGGGTTGAACATACGGTGGGCTGATCACACGATGGGTTGAACACACGGTGGGTTGAACACACGGTGGGTTGAACACACGGTGGGTGGAACACACGGTGGGTTGAACACACGGTGGGTTTAACACAGGGTGGGTTGGACACACGGTGGGTTGAACACACGGTGGGTGGAACACACGGTGGGTTGAACACAAGGTTGGTTGCACACACGGTGCGTTGAACACACGGTGGGTGGAACACACGGTGGGTGGAACACACGGTGGGTTGAACACACGGTGGGTTGAACACACGGTGGGTTGAACACACGGTGGGTTGAACACACAGTGGGTTGAACACACGGTGGGTTCAACACACGGTAAGTTCAACACACAGTGCGTTGAACACACGGTGGGTGGAACACACGGTGGGTGGAACACACGGTGGGTTGAACACACGGTGGGCTGATCCCACGGTGGGTTGAACACACAATGGGTTCAACACACGGTGCGTTGAACACACGGTGGGTTGAACACACAGTGGGTTGAACACAAGGTGGGTTGAATACACGGTAGATTGAACACACGGTGGGTTGAACGCACAGTGGGTGGAACACACGGTGGGTTGAACACACGGTCGGTTAAACACACGGTGGGTTGAATACACGGTGGGTTGAACACACGGTGGGTTGAACATACGGTGGATTGAACCCACAGTGGGTTGAACCCACGGTGGGTTGAACACACGGTGGGTTGAACACATTATGGGTTGAACATACGATGGGTTGAACACAATGTGGGTTGAACACAAGGTGGGTTGAACACACGGTAGGTTGAACACACGGTGGGTTGAAGACACGGTGGGTTGAAGACACGGTGGGTTAAAGACACGGCGAGTTGAACACACGGTGGGTTGAACACATGGTGCGTTGAACATACATTGGGTGGAACACACGGTGGGTTGAACACACGGTGGGTTGAACACACGATACGTTGAACACGGGGGGTTGAACACACGGTGGGTTCAACACACGGTGGGTTCAGCACACGGTGTGTTGAACACACGGTGGGTGGAACACACGGTGGGTTCAACACACGGTGAATTCAACACACGGTGGGTTCAACACACGGTGGGTACAACACACGGTGTGTTGAACACACGGTGGGTACAACACACGGTGTGTTGAACACACCGTGGGTGGAACACACGGTGGGTTGAACACACGGTGGGTTGAACACACGGTGGACTGATCACACAGTGGGTTGAACACACGGTGGGTTCAACAAACGGTGGGTTGAACACACGGTGGGTTCAACAAACGGTGGATGCAACACACAGTGGGTTGAACACATGGTGGGTTGATCACACGGTGCGTGGAACACACGGTGGGTTGAACACACTGTGGGTTCAACACACGGTGGGTTGAACGCACAGTGGGTGGAACACACGGTGGGTTGAACACACGGTCGGTTTAACACACGGTGGGTTGAATACACGGTGGGTTGAACACACGGTGGGTTGAACATACGGTGGATTGAACCCACAGTGGGTTGAACCCACGGTGGGTTGAACACACGGTGGGTTGAACACATGATGGGTTGAACATACGATGGGTTGAACACAATGTGGGTTGAACACAAGGTGGGTTGAACACACGGTAGGTTGAACACACGGTGGGTTGAAGACACGGTGGGTTGAAGACACGGTGGGTGAAAGACACGGCGAGTTGAACACACGGTGGGTTGAACACATGGTGCGTTGAACATACATTGGGTGGAACACACGGTGGGTTGAACACACGGTGGGTTGAACACACGATACGTTGAACACGGGGGGTTGAACACACGGTGGGTTCAACACACGGTGGGTTCAGCACACGGTGTGTTGAACACACGGTGGGTGGAACACACGGTGGGTTCAACACACGGTGGGTTCAACACACGGTGGGTTCAACACACGGTGGGTACAACACACGGTGTGTTGAACACACCGTGGGTGGAACACACGGTGGGATGAACACACGGTGGGTTGAACACACGGTGGACTGATCACACAGTGGGTTGAACACACGGTGGGTTCAACAAACGGTGGGTTGAACACACCGTGGGTTCAACAAACGGTGGATGCAACACACAGTGGGTTGAACACATGGTGGGTTGATCACACGGTGCGTGGAACACACGGTGGGTTGAACACACTGTGGGTTCAACACACGGTGGGTTCAACACACGGTGGGTTCAACACACGATGGGTTCAACACACGGTGGGTTCAACACACGGTGGGTTCAACACACGGTGGGTTCAACACACGGTGGGTTCAACACACGGTGGGTTCAACACACGGTGGGTTGTACACACGATAGGTTGAACACACGGTGGGTTGAACACATGGTCGGTTCAACACACGGTGGGTTGAACACACGGTAGGTTGAACACATGATGGGTTGAACATACGTTGGATTGAACCCACAGTGGGTTGAACCCACGGTGGGTTGAACACACGGTGGGTTGAACACATGATGGGTTGAACACACAATTGGTTGAACAACACATGGTACGTTGAACACACGATGGGTTCAACACACAGTGATTTGAACACACGATGGATTGAACACAAGGTGGGTTAAACACACGATGGGTTGAACACACTGTGGGTTGAACCCAAGGTGGGTTGAACACACGGTAGGTTGAACACACGGTGGGTTGAACACACTGTGGGTTGAAGACACGGTGGGTTGAAGACACGGTGGGTTGAACACACGGTGGGTTGAACACACGTTGCGTTGAACACACATTGGGTGGAACACACGGTGGGTTGAACACACGGTGGGTTGAAGACATGGTGGGTTGAAGACACGGTGGGTTGAACACACGGTGGGTTGAACACACGGTGCGTTGAACACACGGTGGGTGGAACACACGGTGGGTTGAACACACGGTGGGTTGAACACACGATAGGTTGAACACACGGTGGGTTGAACACACGGTAGATTGAACACACGGTGGGTTGAACACACGGTGGGTTGAACACACGGTGGTTTGAAAACATGGTTGGTTCAACACACGGTGCGTTGAACACACGGTGGGTGGAACACACGATGGGTTGAACACACTGTGGGTTGAACATACGGTGGGCTGATCACACAATGGGTTGAACACACGGTGGGTTCAACACACGGTGCGTTGAACATACGGTGGGTGGAACACACGGTGGGTTGAACACACGGTGGGTTGAACACACGATACGTTGAACACGGGGGGTTGAACACACGGTGGGTTCAACACACGGTGGGTTCAGCACACGGTGTGTTGAACACACGGTGGGTGGAACACACGGTGGGTTCAACACACGGTGAATTCAACACACGGTGGGTTCAACACACGGTGGGTACAACACACGGTGTGTTGAACACACGGTGGGTACAACACACGGTGTGTTGAACACACCGTGGGTGGAACACACGGTGGGTTGAACACACGGTGGGTTGAACACACGGTGGACTGATCACACAGTGGGTTGAACACACGGTGGGTTCAACAAACGGTGGGTTGAACACACGGTGGGTTCAACAAACGGTGGATGCAACACACAGTGGGTTGAACACATGGTGGGTTGATCACACGGTGCGTGGAACACACGGTGGGTTGAACACACTGTGGGTTCAACACACGGTGGGTTGAACGCACAGTGGGTGGAACACACGGTGGGTTGAACACACGGTCGGTTTAACACACGGTGGGTTGAATACACGGTGGGTTGAACACACGGTGGGTTGAACATACGGTGGATTGAACCCACAGTGGGTTGAACCCACGGTGGGTTGAACACACGGTGGGTTGAACACATGATGGGTTGAACATACGATGGGTTGAACACAATGTGGGTTGAACACAAGGTGGGTTGAACACACGGTAGGTTGAACACACGGTGGGTTGAAGACACGGTGGGTTGAAGACACGGTGGGTTAAAGACACGGCGAGTTGAACACACGGTGGGTTGAACACATGGTGCGTTGAACATACATTGGGTGGAACACACGGTGGGTTGAACACACGGTGGGTTGAACACACGATACGTTGAACACGGGGGGTTGAACACACGGTGGGTTCAACACACGGTGGGTTCAGCACACGGTGTGTTGAACACACGGTGGGTGGAACACACGGTGGGTTCAACACACGGTGGGTTCAACACACGGTGGGTTCAACACACGGTGGGTACAACACACGGTGTGTTGAACACACCGTGGGTGGAACACACGGTGGGATGAACACACGGTGGGTTGAACACACGGTGGACTGATCACACAGTGGGTTGAACACACGGTGGGTTCAACAAACGGTGGGTTGAACACACCGTGGGTTCAACAAACGGTGGATGCAACACACAGTGGGTTGAACACATGGTGGGTTGATCACACGGTGCGTGGAACACACGGTGGGTTGAACACACTGTGGGTTCAACACACGGTGGGTTCAACACACGGTGGGTTCAACACACGATGGGTTCAACACACGGTGGGTTCAACACACGGTGGGTTCAACACACGGTGGGTTCAACACACGGTGGGTTCAACACACGGTGGGTTCAACACACGGTGGGTTGTACACACGATAGGTTGAACACACGGTGGGTTGAACACATGGTCGGTTCAACACACGGTGGGTTGAACACACGGTAGGTTGAACACATGATGGGTTGAACATACGTTGGATTGAACCCACAGTGGGTTGAACCCACGGTGGGTTGAACACACGGTGGGTTGAACACATGATGGGTTGAACACACAATTGGTTGAACAACACATGGTACGTTGAACACACGATGGGTTCAACACACAGTGATTTGAACACACGATGGATTGAACACAAGGTGGGTTAAACACACGATGGGTTGAACACACTGTGGGTTGAACCCAAGGTGGGTTGAACACACGGTAGGTTGAACACACGGTGGGTTGAACACACTGTGGGTTGAAGACACGGTGGGTTGAAGACACGGTGGGTTGAACACACGGTGGGTTGAACACACGTTGCGTTGAACACACATTGGGTGGAACACACGGTGGGTTGAACACACGGTGGGTTGAAGACATGGTGGGTTGAAGACACGGTGGGTTGAACACACGGTGGGTTGAACACACGGTGCGTTGAACACACGGTGGGTGGAACACACGGTGGGTTGAACACACGGTGGGTTGAACACACGATAGGTTGAACACACGGTGGGTTGAACACACGGTAGATTGAACACACGGTGGGTTGAACACACGGTGGGTTGAACACACGGTGGTTTGAAAACATGGTTGGTTCAACACACGGTGCGTTGAACACACGGTGGGTGGAACACACGATGGGTTGAACACACTGTGGGTTGAACATACGGTGGGCTGATCACACAATGGGTTGAACACACGGTGGGTTCAACACACGGTGCGTTGAACATACGGTGGGTGGAACACACGGTGGGTTGAACACAAGGTGGGTTGAACACACGGTGGGTTGATCACATGGTGGGTGGAACACACAGTGGGTTGAACACACGGTGGGTTGAAAACACGTTGGGTGGAACACACCGTGGGTTGAACACACGGTGGGTTGAAGACATGGTGGGTTGAAGACACGGTGGGTTGAACACACGGTGGGTTGAACACACGGTGCGTTGAACACACGGTGGGTGGAACACACGGTGGGTTGAACACACGGTGGGTTGAACACACGATAGGTTGAACACACGGTGGGTTGAACACACGGTAGATTGAACACACGGTGGGTTGAACACACGGTGGGTTGAACACACGGTGGTTTGAAAACATGGTTGGTTCAACACACGGTGCGTTGAACACACGGTGGGTGGAACACACGGTGGGTTGAACACACTGTGGGTTGAACATACGGTGGGCTGATCACACAATGGGTTGAACACACGGTGGGTTGAACACACGGTGCGTTGAACACACGGTGGGTGGAACACACGGTGGGTTGAACACAAGTTGGGTTGAACACACGGTGGGTTGATCACATGGTGGGTGGAACACACAGTGGGTTGAACACACGGTGGGTTGAACACACAATAGGTTGAACACACGGTGGGTTGAACACACCGAGGTTTGAACACACGGTGGGTTGAACACACGGTAGGTTGAAAACATGGTGGGTTGAACACACGATGCGTTGAACACACGGTGGGTGGAACACACGGTGGGTTGAACACACAGTGGGTTGAACACACGGTGGGCTGATCACACAGTGGGTGGAACACACAGTGGGTTGAACACACCGTGGGTTCAACTCACGGTGGGTTCAACTCACGGTGCGTTGAACACACGGTGGGTGGAACACATGGTGGGTTGAACACACGGTGGGTTGAACACACGGTGGGTTCAACTCATGGTGCGTTGAACACATGTTGGGTGGAACACATGGTGGCTTGAACACACTGTGGGTTGAACACACGGTGGGTTCAAAACATGGTGGGTTCAACACACAGTGCGTTGAACACACGGTGGGTGGAACACATGGTGGGTGGAACACATGGTGGGTGGAACACACGGTGGGTTGAACACACAGTGGGTTGAACAAAAGGTGGGTTGATCACACATTGGGTGGAACACATGGTGGGTTGAACACACGGTGGGTTCAACGCACAGTGGGTTCAAGTCACGGTGCGTTGGACACACGGTGGGTGGAACACATGGTGGGTTGAACATACGATGGGTTGAACACACGGTGGGTTCAAAACATGGTGGGTTCAACACACGGTGCGTTGAACACACGGTGGGTGGACCACACGGTGGGTTGTACACACGGTGGGTTGAACATACGGTGGGCTGATCACACGGTGGGTTGAACACACAGTGGGTTCAACACACGGTGGGTTGAACAGACAGTGCGTTGAACACACAGTGGGTGGAACACACGGTGGGTTGAACACACAGTGGGTTGAACATACGGTTGGCTGATCACACAATGGGTTGAACACACGGTGGGTTCAACACACGGTGCGTTGAACACACGGTGAGTGGAACACACGGTGGGTTGAACACAAGGTGGGTTGAACACACGGTAGGTTGAACACACGGTGGGTTGAACACAAGGTGGGTTGAACACACGGTGGGTTGAACAAACGGTGGGTTGAACACACGGTGCATTGAACACACGGTGGGTTGAACACACGGTGGGTTCAACACACGGTGCGTTGAACACACGGTGGGTTGAACACATGGTGGGTTGAACACACGGTGGGTTGGTCACATGGTGGGTGGAACACACGGTGGGTTGAACACATGATAGGTTGAACACACGGTGGGTTGAACATACGGTAGGTTGAACACACGGTGGGTTGAACACACGGTGGGTTCAAGATATGGTGGGCTCAACACACGATGCGTTGAACACACGGTGGGTGGAACACACGGTGGGTTGAACATACGGTGGGTTGAACACACGGTGGGTTGATCACACGGTGGTTGGAACACACAGTGGGTTGAACACACGGTGGGTTGAACACACGATAGGTTGAACACACGGTGGGTGGAACACACGGTGGGTTGAACACAAAGTGGGTTGAACAACCGGTGGGTTGATCACATGGTGGGTGGAACACACAGTGGGTTGAACACACGGTGGGTTGAACACACGATAGGTTGAACACACGGTGGGTTGAACACACCGAGGTTTGAACACACAGTGGGTTGAACACACGGTAGGTTGAAAACATTGTGGATTGAACACACGATGCGTTGAACACACGGTGGGTGGAACACACGGTGGGTTGAACACACAGTAGGTTGAACACACGGTGGGTTTATCACACGGTGGGTGGAACACACGGTGGGTTGAACACACGGTGGTTTCAACTCACGGTGGGTTCAACTCACGATGCGTTGAACACACGGTGGGTGGAACACATGGTGGATTGAACACATGGTGGGTTGAACACACGGTGGGTTCAACTCACGGTGCGTTGAACACATGGTGGGTGGAACACATGGTGGCTTGAACACACGGTGGGTTGAACACACGGTCGGTTCAAAACATGGTGGGTTCAACACACAGTGCGTTGAACACACGGTGGGTGGAACACACGGTGGGTGGAACACACGGTGGGTTGAACACACAGTGGGCTGAACAAACGGTGGGTTGATCACACAGTGGGTGGAACACATGGTGGGTTGAACACACGGTGGGTTCAACACACGGTGGGTTCAAGTCACGGTGCGTTGAACACACGGTGGGTGGAACACATGGTGGGTTGAACACACGGCGGGTTGAACACACGGTCGGTTCAAAACATGGTGGGTTCAACTCACGGTGCGTTGAACACACGGTGGGTGGACCATACGGTGGTTTGAACACACGGTGGGTTGAACACACGGTGGGTTCAACACACGGTGCGTTGAACACACGGTGGGTGGAACACATGATAGGTTGAACACACGGTCGGTTGAACACACGGTGGGTTGAACACACAGTGGGTTGAACACACGGTGGGTTCAACACACGATGCGTTGAACACACAGTGGGTGGAACACACGGTGGGTTGAACACACGGTGGGTGGAACACACGGTGGGTTTAACACAAGGTGGGTTGAACACACGGTGTGTTGAACACACGGTCGGTTGAACACACGGTGGGTTGATCACACGGTGGGAGGAATACTCGGTGGGTTGAACACACGGTGGGTTGAACACATGATAGGTTAAACACAAGGTGGATTGAACACACAGTGGGTTGAACACAAGGTCGGTTGATCAGAAGGTGGGTGGAACACACGGTGGGTAGAACACACGATAGGTTGAACACACGGTGGGTTGAACACACGGTGGGTTGAACACACGGTGGGTTGAACACACGGTGGGTTCAACACACGATGCGTTGAACACACAGTGGGTGGAACACACGGTGGGTTGAACACACGGTGGGTGGAACACACGGTGGGTTTAACACAAGGTGGGTTGAACACACGGTGTGTTGAACACACGGTCGGTTGAACACACGGTGGGTTGATCACACGGTGGGAGGAATACACGGTGGGTTGAACACACGGTGGGTTGAACACATGATAGGTTAAACACAAGGTGGATTGAACACACAGTGGGTTGAACACAAGGTCGGTTGATCAGAAGGTGGGTGGAACACACGGTGGGTAGAACACACGATAGGTTGAACACACGGTGGGTTGAACACACGGTGGGTTGAACACACGGTGGGTTGAACACACGGTGGGTTCAACACACGATGCGTTGAACACACAGTGGGTGGAACACACGGTGGGTTGAACACACGGTGGGTGGAACACACGGTGGGTTTAACACAAGGTGGGTTGAACACACGGTGTGTTGAACACACGGTCGGTTGAACACACGGTGGGTTGATCACACGGTGGGAGGAATACACGGTGGGTTGAACACACGGTGGGTTGAACACATGATAGGTTAAACACAAGGTGGATTGAACACACAGTGGGTTGAACACAAGGTGGGTTGAACACACGGTGGGTTGATCACATGGTTGGTGGAACACACGATGGGTTGAACACACGGTGGGTTGCACACACGGCAGGTTGAACACACGGTGGGTTCAACACACGGTGCGTTGAACACACGGTGGGTTGAACACATGGTGGGTTGACCACACGGTGGGTTGATCACACGGTGGAACACACGGTGGGTTGAACACACGATAGGTTGAACACACGGTGGGTTGAACATACGGTGGGTTGAACACACGGTGGGTTGAACACACGGTGGGTTGATCAAACGGTGGGTGGAACACACAGTGGGTGTTGATCAAACGGTGGGTGGAACACACAATGGGTTGAACACACGATGGGTTGAACACATGATAGGTTGAACACACGGTGGGTGGAACACATGATGGGTTGAACACAAGGTGGGTTGAACACACGGTGGGTTGATCACATGGTGGGTGGAACACACAGTGGGTTGAACACACGGTGGGTTGAACACACGATAGGTTGAACACACGGTGGGTTGAACACACGGTGGTTTGAACACTCGGTGGGTTCAACACACGGTAGTTTGAAAGCACGGTGGGTTGAACATACGATGCGTTGAACACACGGTGGGTAGAACACACGGTGGGTCGAACACACAGTGGGTTGAACACACGGTGGGTTGATCACACGGTGGGTGGTTCACACGGTGGGTTGAACATACGGTGGGTTGAACACACGGTGGGTTCAACACACGGTGGGTTCAACACACGGTGGGTTCAACTCACGGTGCGTTGTACACACGGTGGGTTCATCTCACAGTGGGTTCAACTCACGGTGCGTTGAACACACGGTGGGTGGAACACATGGTGGGTTGAACACACGGTGGGTTGAACACACGGTGGCTTCAACTCACGGTGCGTTGAACACATGGTGGGTGGAACACATGGTGGCTTGAACACACGGTGGTTTGAACACACGGTCGGTTCAAAACATGGTGGGTGGAACACACGTTGGGTGGAACACACGGTGGGTTGAACACACAGTGGATTGAACACACGGTGGGTTGATCACACGGTGGGTGGAACACACGGTGGGTTGAACACACGGTGGGTTCAACACACGGTGCGTTGAACACACGGTGGGTTGAACACATGGTGGGTTGACCACACGGTGGGTTGATCACACGGTGGAACACACGGTGGGTTGAACACACGATAGGTTGAACACACGGTGGGTTGAACATACGGTGGGTTGAACACACGGTGGGTTGAACACACGGTGGGTTGATCAAACGGTGGGTGGAACACACAGTGGGTGTTGATCAAACGGTGGGTTGAACACACGGTGGGTTCATCTCACGGTGGGTTGAACACACGTGTGATTGAACACATGATAGGTTGAATACACGGTGGGTTGAACACACAGTGGGTTGAACACACGGTGGGTGGAACACATGGTGGGTTGAACACACGGTGGGTTGAACACACGGTGGGTTGAACACACGATGGTTTGAACACACGGTGGGTTGAACACACGGTGGGTTGAACACACGGTGGGTTGAACACACGGTGGGTTGAACACACAGTGGGTTGAACACATGGTGGGTTGAACACACGGTGGGTTGAACACACCGTGTATTCAACCTATCATGTGTTCAATCACACGTGTGTTCAACCCACCGTGTGTTCCACCCACCGTGTGATCAACCCATCGTGTGTTCAACCCACCGTGTGTTCAACCCACCGTGTGTTCAAACCACCGTGTGTTCAACCCACCGTGTGTTCAACCTATCGTGTGTTCAACCCACCGTGTGTTCAACCCACCGTGTGTTCCACCCACCATGTGATCAACCCAGCGTGTGTTCAACCCACCTTGTGTTCAACCCACTGTGTGTTCAACCCACCGTGTATTCAACCTATCATGTGTTCAATCACACGTGTGTTCAACCCACCGTGTGTTCCACCCACCGTGTGATCAACCCATCGTGTGGTCAACCCACCGTGTGTTCAACCCACCGTGTGTTCAACCCACCGTGTGTTCCACCCAACGTGTGTTCTACGCACCGTGTGCTCAACCCACCGTGTGCTCAACTCACCGTGTCTTCAACCCACCGTGTGTTGAACCCACAGTGTGATCAACCCACCGTGTGTTCAACCCACCGTGTGTTCCACCCACCGTGTGATCAACCCACCGTGTGTTCAACCCACTGTGTGTTCAACCCACCGTGTGTTCCACCCACCGTGTGTTCAATGCACCGTGTGTTCAACCCACCGTGTGTTGAACCTGCCGTGTGTTCAACCCACCGTGTGTTCAAACCACCGTGTGTTCAACCCACCGTGTGTTCAACCTATCGTGTGTTCAACCCACCGTGTGTTCAACCCACCGTGTGTTCCACCCACCATGTGATCAACCCAGCGTGTGTTCAACCCACCTTGTGTTCAACCCACTGTGTGTTCAACCCACCGTGTATTCAACCTATCATGTGTTCAATCACACGTGTGTTCAACCCACCGTGTGTTCCACCCACCGTGTGATCAACCCATCGTGTGTTCAACCCACCGTGTGTTCAACCCACCATGTGTTCAACCCACCGTGTGTTCCACCCAACGTGTGTTCAATGCACCGTGTGCTCAACCCACCGTGTGCTCAACTCACCGTGTCTTCAACCCACCGTGTCTTCAACCCACCGTGTCTTCAACCCACCGTGTGTTCAACCTACCGTCTGTTCAACCCACCTTGTGTTCAACCCACATTGTGTTCAACCCATCATGTGTTCAACCCACCGTGTGTTCAACCCACCGTGGGTTCAACCCACTGTGGGTTCAATCCACCGTGTGTTCAACCCACCGTGTGTTCAACCCACCGTGTGTTAAACCCACCGTGTGTTCAACCCACCGTGTGTTCCACCCACCGTGCGTTCAACCCACCGTGTATTCAACCTACCGTGATTTCAACCCACCTTGAGTTCAACCCACCGTGTGTTCAACCCACCGTGTGTTCAACGCACCGTGTGTTGAACCCATTGTGTGTTCAACCCACTGTGGGATCAGCCCACCGTGTGTTCAACCCACCATGTGTTCAATCCACCGTGTGTTCCACCCACCGTGTGTTCAACGCACCTTGTGTTGACACACCGTGTGTTGAACCCACCGTGTGTTCAACCCACCGTGTGTTCAATCCACCGTGTGTTCAACCCACCGTGTGTTCAACCCACCATGTGTTCCACCCACCGTGTGATCAACCCAACGTATGTTCAACCCACCATATGTTCAACCCACCGTGTGTTCCACCCACCGTCTGTTCAATGCACCGTGTGTTGAACCCACCATGTGTTCAACCCACCGTGTGTTCAACCCACCGTGTGTTCAACCCACCGTGTGTTCCACCCACCGTGTGTTCAACGCACCGTGTGTGTAACCCACCTTGTGTTCAACCCACCGTGTGTTCCACCCACCGTGTGTTCAACCCACCGTGTGTTCAACCCACCCTGTGTTCAACCCACCTTGTGTTCAACCCACCGTGTGTTCCACCCACCGTGTGTTCAACCCACCGTGTGTTCAACCCACCGTGTGATCAGCCCACTGTATGTTCAACCCACCATGTGTTCAACCACCCGTGTGTTCCACCCACCGTGTGTTCAACGCACCGTGTGTTGAACCCACCATGTTTTGAACCCACCGTGTGTTCAACCCACCGTGTGTTCAACCCACCATGTGTTCCACCCACCGTGTGTTCAACACACCGTGAGTTGAACCCACCGTGAGTTGAACCCACCATGTGTTCGACCCACCGTGTGTTCCACCCAACGTGTGATCAGCCCACCGTGTGTTCAACCCACTGTGTGTTGAACCCACCATGTGTTCCACCCACCGTGTGTTCAACCCACCGTGTGTTCAACCCACCGTGTGTTCAACCTACCGTGTGTTCAACCCACCGAGTGTTCAAACCACCGTGTGTTCAACCCACCGTGTATTCAACCTATCGTGTGTTCAACCTACTGTGTGTTCAACCCACCGTGTGTTCCACCCACCATGTGATCAACCCGGCGTGTGTTCAACCCACCTTGTGTTCAACCCACCGTGTGTTCAACCCACCGTGTGTTCAACCTATCATGTGTACAACCCACCGTGTGTTCAACCCACTGTGTGTTCCACACACCGTGTGATCAACCCACCGTGTGTTCAACCCAAAGTGTGTTCAGCCCACCGTGTGTTCCAGCCACCGTGTGTTCAACGCATCGTGTGTTGAACCCAGTGTGCCTTGAACCCACGTGTGTTCAACCCACCGTGTGTTCAACCCACCGTATGTTCAACCCACTGTGTGTTCAACCTATCGTGTGTTCAACCCACTGTGTGTTCCACCCACCTTGTGATCAACCCACCGTGTGTTCAACCCACCATGTGTTCAACCCACCGTGTGTTCAACGCACCGTGTGTTGAAGCCACCGTGTGTTCAACCCACCGTCTGTTCAACGCATCGTGTGTTCAACCCACCATTTGTTCAACCCACCGTGTGTTCAACCCACCTTGTGTTCAACCCACCGTGTGTTCCACCCAACGTGTGTTCAACGCACCGTGTGTTGAACCCACCGTGTGTTCAACCCATTGTGTGATAAGCCCATCGTATGTTCAACCCACTATGTGTCCAACCCACCGTGTGTTCCACCCACCGTGTGTTTGACGCACCGTGTGTTGAACCTACCATGTTTTGAACGCACCGTGTGTTCAACCCACCGTGTGTTCAACCTTTCGTGTGTTCAACCCACCGTATGTTCAACCCACCGTGTGTTGAACCCATCGTGTGTTCATCCTACCGTGTGCTCAACCCACCTTGTGTTCAACCCACCGTGTGTTCCACCCACCGTATGTTCAAGGCACCGTGTGTCGAACCCACCGTGTGTTCAACCCACCGTGTGATCAGCCCACCGTATGTTCAACCCACCGTGTGTTCAACCCACCGTGTGTTCCACCCAACGTGTGTTCAACGCACCGTGTGTTGAACCCTCCGTGTTTTTGAGCCCACCTATTGTTGAACCCACAGTGTGATCAACCCACCGTGTGTTCAACCCACTGTGTGTTCCACCCACCGTGTGATCAACCCACCGTGTGTTCAAGCCACTGTGTGTTCAACCCACCGTGTGTTCCACCCACCGTGTAATCAACGCATCGTGTGTTGAACCCACCGTGTGTTGAACCGAACGTGTGTTCAACCCACTGTGTGTTCAACCGACCGTGTGTTCAACCTATCGTGTGTTCAACCCACCGTGTGTTCCACCCACCGTGTGATCAACCCACCGTGTGTTCAACCCACCATGTGTTCAACCCACCGTGTGTTCCACCCACCGTGTGTTCAAAGCACCGTGTGTTGAACCCACCGTGTGTTCAACCCACCGTGTGTTCAACCCACCGTGTAATCAGGCCACCGTGTTTTCAACCCACCGTGTGTTCAACCCACCGTGTGTTCAACCCACAATGTGTTCCACCCACCGTGTGTTCAACGCACCGTGTGTTGAACCCACCGTGTGATCAACCCACCGTGTGTTCAACCCTCCGTGTGTTCCACCCACCGTGTGATCAACCCACCGTGTGTTCAATCCACTGTGTGTTCAACCCACCGTGTGTTCCACCCACCGTGTTTTCAACGCACCGTGTGTTCAACCCACCGTGTGTTCAACCTACCATGTGTTCAACCCACCATGTGTTCAAACCACCGTGTGTTCAACCTATCGTGTGTTCAACCCACCGTGTGTTCAACCCACCGTGTGTTCCACCCACCATGTGATCAACCCACCGTGTGTTCAAACCACCTTGTGTTCAACCCACCGTGTGTTCAACCCAGAGTGTGTTCAACCTATCATGTGTTCAACCCACCGTTTGTTCAACCCACCGTTTGTTCCACCCACCGTGTGATCAACCCACCGTGTGTTCAACCCACTGTGTGTTCAACCCACCGTGTGTTCCACCCACCGTGTATTCAACGCATCGTGTGTTGAACCCACCGTGTGTTGAATCCACCGTGTGTTCAACCCACTGTGTGTTCTACCGACCGTGTGTTCAACCCACCGTGTGTTCAACCCACCGTGTGTTCCACCCACCTTGTGATCAACCTACTGTGTGTTCAAACCACCTTGTGTTCAACCCACCGTGTGTTCAACCCAAAGTGTGTTCAACCTATCATGTGTTCAACCCACCGTATGTTCAACCCACGGTGTGTTCCACCCACCCTGTGATCAACCCACCGTGCGTTCAACCCACTGTGTGTTCAACCCACCGTGTGTTCCACCCACCATGTGTTCAACGCATCGTGTGTTGAACCCACCGTGTGTTCCACCCACCGTGTGATCAACCCACCGTGTGTTCAACCCACCATGTGTTCAACCAATCGTGTGTTCCACCCACCGTGTGTTCAAAGCACCGTGTGTTGAACCCACCCTGTGTTCAACCCACCGTGTGTTCAACCCACCGTGTGTTCAACCCACCGTTTGTTCAACCCACCGTGTGTTCAACCCACCTTGTGTTCAACCCACCGTGTGTTCAACCCACCGTGTGTTCAACCCACCTTGTGTTCAACCCACTGTGTGTTCAACCCACCGTGTGTTCAACCCACCGTGTGTTCCACCCACCGTGTGTTCAACCTACCGTGAGTTCAACCCAACGTGTGTTCAACCCCCTGTCTGTTCAACCTACCGTGTATTCAACCCACCGTGTGTTCAACCTACCGTGTGTTCAACCCACCGTGTGTTCAACCTATCGTGTGTTCAACCCACCGTGTGTTCAACCCACCGTGTGTTGAACCCACCGTGTGTTGAACCCACCGTGTGTTCAACCTACCGTGTGTTCAACCCACCATGTGTTCAACCCACCGTGTGTTCAACCAACCCTGTGTTTAACCTATCGTGTGTTGAACCCACCGTGTGTTGAACCCACCGTGCCTTGAACACACCGTGTGTTGAACCCACCGTGTGTTCAACCCACCGTGTGTTGAACCCTCCGTGTGTTGAACTCACCGTGTGTTCAACCCACCGTGTGTTCCACCCACCGTGTGTTCAACCCACCGTGTGTTGAATCCACCGTGTGTTCAACCCACCGTGTGTTCAATGCACCGTTTGTTCAACCCATTGTGTGTTCCACCCACTGTGTGACCAACCCACTGTGTGTTCAACCCACCATGTGTTCAACCCACCGTGTGTTCCACCCACCGTGTCTTCAACGCACCGTGTGTTCAACCCACCGTGTGCTCAACCCACCGTGTGTTCAACCCACCGTGTGTTCAACCCACCGTGTGCTCAACCTATCTTGTAGTCAACCCACCGTGTGTTCAACCCACCGTATGTTCAACCCACCATGTGTTCAACCCACCGTGTGTTCCACCCACTGTGTGTTGAACCCACCGCGTGTTGAACCCACCGTGTAATCAACCCACCGTGTGTTCAACCCACCGTGTGTTTAACCAATCATGTGTTCAACCCACCGTGTGTTCAACCCACTGTGTGTTCTACCCACCGTGTGACCAACCCACCATTTGTTCAACCCACCATGTGTTCAATGCACCGTGTGTTCAACCCACCGTGTGTTAAACCTTCCGTGAGTTCAACCCACCGTGTGTTCAACCCACCGTGTGTTCAACCTATCGTATGTTCAACCCACCATGTGTTCAATCCACCGTGTGTTCCACCCACCATGTGATCAACCCACCGAGTGTTCAACCGACCTTGTGTTCAACCCTCCGTGTGTTCAACCCACCGTGTGTTCAACCTATCCTGTGTTCAATCCACCGTGTGTTCAACCCACCGTGTGGTCCACCCACTCTATGATCAACCCACTGTGTGTTCAACCCACAGTATGTTCAACCCACCGTGTGTTCCACCCACCGTGTGTTCAACGCATCTTGTGTTGAACCCACCGTGTGTTGAACCCACCGTGTGTTCAACCCACCGTGTGTTCAACCCACCGAGTGTTCAACCCATCGTGTGTTCAACCTATCGTGTGTTCAACCCACCGTGTGTTCCACCCACCATAAGTTCCACCCACAGTGTGATCAACCCACCATATGTTCAACCCACCGTGTGTTCCACCCACCGTGTGTTCAACGCACCCTGAATTCAACCCACCGTGTGTTCAACCCACCGTGTGTTCAACCCACCGTGTGTTCAACCCACCGAGTGTTCAACCCACCATGTGTTCAATCCACCGTGTGTTCAACCCACCGTGTGTTCAACCCACCGTGTGTTCAACCCACCGTGTGTTCGACCCACCGTGTGTTCAACCCACCGTGTGTTCAACCCACGGTGTGTTCAACCCACGGTGTGCTCAACCCACGCTGTGATCAACCCACCATGTGTTCAACCCACTGTATGATCAACCCACCGTGTGTTCAACCCACCGTGTGTTCCACCCACCGTGTGATCAACCCACCGTTAGTTCAACCCACCATGTGTTCAACCCACCGTGTGTTCAACGCACCGTTTGTTGAACCCACCGTGTGTTCAATCCACCGTGTGTTCAACCCACCGTGTGTTCAACCCACCGTTTGTTCAACCCACCGTGTGTTCAACCCACGGTGTGTTCAACCCACCGTGTGTTCAAGCTACCGTGTGTTCAACCCACCTTGTGTTCAACCCACCGTGTGTTAAACCTACCGTGTGTTCAACCAACCGTGTGTTCAACCCACCGTGTGTTCAACCCACCGTGTGTTAAACCTACCGTGTGTTCAACCCACCGTCTGTTCAACCCACCGTGTGTTCAACCCACCGTGTGTTAAACCTACCGAGAGTTCAACCCACTGTGTGTTCAACCCACCGTGTGTTCAACCCAACGTGTGTTCAACCTATCGTATGTTCAACCCACCATGTGTTCAACCCACCGTGTGTTCCACCCACCATGTGATCAACCCACCGTGTGTTCAACCGACCTTGTGTTCAATTCACCGTGTGTTCAACCCACCGTGTGTTCAATACACCGTGTGTTCAACCCACCATGTGTTCAACCCACCGTGTGTTAAACCTACCGTGTGTTCAACCCACCGTGTGTTCAACCCACCCCGTGTGTTCAACCCACCGTGTGTTAAACCTACCGTGTGTTGAACCCACCGTGTGTTCAACCCACCGTGTGTTCAACCCACCGTGTGTTAAACCTACCGTGTGTTCAACCCACCGTGTGTTCAACCCACCGTGTGTTCAACCCTTTGTGTGTTAAGCCTACCGTGTGTTCAACCCACCATGTGTTCAACCCACCGTATGATCAGCCCACCGTATGTTCAACCCACCGTTTGTTCAACCCACCGTGTGTTGCACCCACCGTGTTCAACGCACCGTGTGATGAATCCACTGTGTGTTGAATCCACCGTGTGTTCAACCCACCGTGTGTTCAATCCACCGTGTGTTCAATCCACCGTGTAATCAAACCACCGTGTGTTCAACCCACTGTGTATTCCACCCACTGTGTGTTCAACGCACCGTGTGTTGAACCCACCATGTGTTCAACCCATTGTGTGTTCAACCCACCGTGTGTTCAACCCACCGTGTGCTCAACCTATCGTGTGTTCAACCCACTATGTGTTCAACCCACCGTGTGTTCCACCCACCGTGTGATCAACCCAACGTATATTCAACCCACTGTGTGTTCAACCCACCATGTGTTCCACCCACCGTGTGTTCAACGCTCTGTATGTTGAACCCACCGTGTGTTGAACCCACCGTGTGTTGAACCCACTGTGTGTTCAACCCACCGTGTGTTCAACCTACCGTGTGTTCAACCCACCATGTGTTCAACCCACCTTGTGTTCAACCTATCGTGTGTTCAACCCACAATGTGTTTAACCCACCGTGTGTTCCACCCACCGTGTGATCAACCCACCGTGTGCTCAACCCACCGTGTGTTCAACCCACTGTGTGTTCCACCCACCGTGTGTTGAATGTATCGTGTGTTGAACCCACCGTGTGTTCAACCCACCGTGTGTTCAATCCACCGTGTGTTCAAACCACCGTGTGTTCAACCCACTGTGTGTTCCACCCACCGTGTGATCAACCCACCGTGTGTTCAACCCACCATGTGTTCAACCCACCATGTGTTCCGCCCACCTTGTGTTCAACGCACCATGTGTTGAACCCACCGTGTGTTCAACGCACCGTGTGTTGAACCCACCGTGTGTTCAACCCATTGTGTGTTCAACCCACCGTGTGTTCAACCCACCGTGTGCTCAACCTATCGTGTGTTCAACCCACCGTGTGTTCCACCCACCATGTGTTCCACCCACCGTGTGTTCAACGCTCTGTGTGTTGAACCCACCGTGTGTTGAACCCACCGTGTGTTGAACCCACTGTGTGTTCAACCCACCGTGTGTTCAACCTACCGTGTGTTCAACCCACCATGTGTTCAACCCACCGTGTGTTCAACCTATCGTTTGTTCAACCCACTGTGTGTTTAACCCACCGTGTGTTCCACCCACCGTGTGATCAACCCACCGTGTGCTCAACCCACTGTGTGTTCAACCCACCGTGTGTTCCATCCACCATGTGTTCAACCCACCATGTGTTCCACCCACCTTGTGTTCAACGCACCATGTGTTGAACCCACCGTGTGTTCAACGCACCGTGTGTTGAACCCACCGTGTGTTCAACCCATTGTGTGTTCAACCCACCGTGTGTTCAACCCACCGTGTGCTCAACCTATCGTGTGTTCAACCCACCGTGTGTTCCACCCACCATGTGTTCCACCCACCGTGTGTTCAACGCTCTGTGTGTTGAACCCACCGTGTGTTGAACCCACCGTGTGTTGAACCCAGTGTGTGTTCAACCCACCGTGTGTTCAACCTACCGTGTGTTCAACCCACCATGTGTTCAACCCACCGTGTGTTCAACCTATCGTTTGTTCAACCCACTGTGTGTTTAACCCACCGTGTGTTCCACCCACCGTGTGATCAACCCACCGTGTGCTCAACCCACTGTGTGTTCAACCCACCGTGTGTTCCATCCACCGTATGTTCAACGCATCGTGTGTTGAACCCACCGTGTGTTCAACCCACCGGGTGTTCAACCCACCGTGTGTTGAACCCACTGCGTGTTCAACCCACCATGTGTTCAACCTACCGTGTGTTCAACCCACCTCGTGTTCAACCCACCGTGTGTTCCACCCACCATATGTTCAACACACCGTGTGTTCAACCCACCGTGTGTTCAATCCACCGTGTGTTTAAACCACCGTGTGTTCAACCCACTGTGTGTTCCACCCACCGTGTGATCAACCTACTGTGTGTTCAACCCACCATGTGTTCAACCCACCGTGTGTTCCACCCACCGTGTGTTCAACGCACCATGTGTTGAACCCACCGTGTGTTCAACGCACCGTGTGTTGAACCCACTGTGTGTTCAACCCACCGTGTGTTCAACCCACCGTGTGCTCAACCTATCGTGTGTTCAACCCACCGTGTGTTCCACCCACCATGTGTTCCACCCACCGTGTGTTCAACGCTCTGTGTGTTGAACCCACCGTGTGTTGAACCCACCGTGTGTTGAACCCACTGTGTGTTCAACCCACCGTGTGTTCAACCTACCGTGTGTTCAACCCACCATGTGTTTAACCCACCGTGTGTTCAACCTATCGTGTGTTCAACCCACTGTGTGTTTAACCCACCGTGTGTTCCACCCACCGTGTGATCAACACACCGTGTGCTCAACCCACTGTGTGTTCAACCCACCGTGTGTTCCATCCACAGTAGGTTCAACGCATCGTGTGTTGAACCCACCGTGTGTTCAACCCACCGGGTGTTCAACCCACCGTGTGTTGAACCCACTGCGTGTTCAACCCACCATGTGTTCAACCTACCGTGTGTTCAACCCACCTCGTGTTCAACCCACCGTGTGTTCCACCCACCATATGTTCAACACACCGTGTGTTCAACCCACCGTGTGTTGAACCCACCGTGTGTTCAACCCACCGAATGTTCAACCCATCGTGTGTTGAACCCACCGTGTGTTGAACCCACCGTGTATTGAACCCACCGTGTGTACAACCCACCGTGTGTTCCACGCACCGTGTGTTCAACCCACCGTGTGTTCAACCTACCGTGTGTTCAACCCACTGGGTGTTCAACCCACTTTGTGTTCAACCCACCGTGTGTTCAACCTATCATGTGTTGAACCCACCGTGTGTTCAACGCACCGTGTGTTGAACCCACCGTGTGTTCAACCCATTGTGTGTTCAACCCACCGTGTGTTCAACCCACCGTGTGCTCAACCTATCGTGTGTTCAACCCACCGTGTGTTCCACCCACCATGTGTTCCACCCACCGTGTGTTCAACGCTCTGTGTGTTGAACCCACCGTGTGTTGAACCCACCGTGTGTTGAACCCACTGTGTGTTCAACCCACCGTGTGTTCAACCTACCGTGTGTTCAACCCACCATGTGTTCAACCCACCGTGTGTTCAACCTATCGTTTGTTCAACCCACTGTGTGTTTAACCCACCGTGTGTTCCACCCACCGTGTGATCAACCCACCGTGTGCTCAACCCACTGTGTGTTCAACCCACCGTGTGTTCCATCCACCGTGTGTTCAAACCACCGTGTGTTCAACCCACTGTGTGTTCCACCCACCGTGTGATCAACCTACTGTGTGTTCAACCCACCATGTGTTCAACCCACCATGTGTTCCACCCACCTTGTGTTCAACGCACCATGTGTTGAACCCACCGTGTGTTCAACGCACCGTGTGTTGAACCCACCGTGTGTTCAACCCATTGTGTGTTCAACCCACCGTGTGTTCAACCCACCGTGTGCTCAACCTATCGTGTGTTCAACCCACCGTGTGTTCCACCCACCATGTGTTCCACCCACCGTGTGTTCAACGCTCTGTGTGTTGAACCCACCGAGTGTTGAACCCACCGTGTGTTGAACCCAGTGTGTGTTCAACCCACCGTGTGTTCAACCTACCGTGTGTTCAACCCACCATGTGTTCAACCCACCGTGTGTTCAACCTATCGTTTGTTCAACCCACTGTGTGTTTAACCCACCGCGTGTTCCTCCCACCGTGTGATCAACCCACCGTGTGCTCAACCCACTGTGTGTTCAACCCACCGTGTGTTCCATCCACCGTATGTTCAACGCATCGTGTGTTGAACCCACCGTGTGTTCAACCCACCGGGTGTTCAACCCACCGTGTGTTGAACCCACTGCGTGTTCAACCCACCATGTGTTCAACCTACCGTGTGTTCAACCCACCTCGTGTTCAACCCACCGTGTGTTCCACCCACCATATGTTCAACACACCGTGTGTTCAACCCACCGTGTGTTCAATCCACCGTGTGTTCAAACCACCGTGTGTTCAACCCACCGGGTGTTCAACCCACCATGTGTTCAACCTACCGTGTGTTCAACCCACCTCGTGTTCAACCCACCGTGTGTTCCACCCACCATATGTTCAACACACCGTGTGTTCAACCCACCGTGTGTTGAACCCACCGTGTGTTCAACCCACCGAATGTTCAACCCATCGTGTGTTGAACCCACCGTGTGTTGAACCCACCGTGTATTGAACCCACCGTGTGTACAACCCACCGTGTGTTCCACGCACCGTGTGTTCAACCCACCGTGTGTTCAACCTACCGTGTGTTCAACCTATCATGTGTTCAACCCACCGTGTGTTCAACTCACCCTGTGTTCTACCCACCATGTGATCAACCCACCGTGTGTTCAACCCACCGTGTGTTGAACACATGGTGGGTTGAACACACGGTGGGTTCAACACACGGTGGGTTGAACACACGGTGTGTTGAACATATGGTGGGTGGAACACACGGTGGGTTGAACACAAGGTTGGTTGAACACACGGTAGGTTGAACACACGGTGGGTTGAACACACAGTGGGTTCAACACACGGTGGGTTGAACAAACAGTGGGTTGAACACACGGTGGGTTGAACACACGGTGGGTTCAACACACAATGCGTTGAACACACGGTGGGTGGAATACATGGTGGGTTGAACACAGGGTGGGTTGAGCACACAGTGGGTTGATCACACGGTGGGTGGAACACACAGTGGGTTAAACACACAGTGGGTTGAACACACGATAGGTTGAACACACGGTGGGTTGAACACATGGTGGGTTGAACACACGGTAGGTTGAACACACGGTGGGTTGAACACACAGTGGGTTCAAGACACGGTGGGTTCAAGACACGGTGGGTTCAACACACAGAGCGTTGAATACACGGTGGGTGGAACACATGGTGGGTTGAACACACGGTGGGTTGAATATACGGTGGGTTGATCACACGGTGGGTGGAACACACGGTGGGTTGAACACATAGTGGGTTGAACACACGATAGGTTGAGCACACGGTGGGTTGAACACACGGTAGGTTGAACACACAATGGGTTGAAGACACGGTGGGTTCAACACACGGTGCGTTGAACACACGGTGGGTGGAACACACGGTGGGTTCAACACATGGTGGGTTGAACACACAGTAGGTTGATCACACGGTGGATGGAACACACACTGGGTTGAACACACGGTGGTTTGAACACGGTCGATTGAACACACGGTGGGTTGAACACACGGTGGATTCAACACACAGTGGGTTTAGCACACGGTGCGTTGAACACACGGTGGGTGGAACATACGGTGGGTTGAACACACGGTGGGTTGAACATACGGTGGGCTGATCATACGGTGGGTTGAACACATGGTTGGTTGAACACACGGTAGGCTTAATACACGGTGGGTTGAACACACGGTGGGTTGAATACACGGTGGGTTGAACACACGGTAGGTTTAACACACGGTGGGTTGAACACACGAAGGGTTGAACACACGGTGGGTAGAACACACAGTAGGTTTAACACACGGTGGGTTGAACACACGGTGGGTTGAACACACTGTGGGTTGAACACACGGTGGTTTGAACACACGGTAGGTTTAACACACAGTGGGTTGACCACACGGTGGGTTGAACACACGGTGTATTGAACACACGGTGGGTTTGACACACGGTGCGTTAAACACACGGTGGGTTGAACACACGGTGGGTTTAACACACGGTGGATTTAACACACGGTGGGTTTAACACACGGTGGATTTAACACACGGTGGGTTTAACACTCGGTGTGTTGAACACACGGTGGGTTTAACACACAGTGGGTTGAACACACGGTGGGTTTAACACACGGTGGGTTTAACAGACGGTGGGTTGAGCACACGGTGGGTTGAACACACGGTGGGTTGAACACATGGTGGGTTGAACACACGGTGGGTTGAACACACGGTAGGTTTAACACACGATGGGTTGAACAAACGGTTGGTTGAACACACGGTTGGTTGAACAAACGGTAGGTTTAACACACGGTGGGTTGAACACAAGGTGGGTTGAACACACGGTGGGTTGAACACACGGTGGGTTGAACACACGATAGGTTGAACACACGGTGGGTTGAACACACGGTTGGTTTAACACACGTTGGGTTGAACAAACGGTGGGTTGAACACACGGTGGGTTGAACACACGGTGGATTGAACACACGGTGGGTTCAACACACGGTGCGTTGAACACACGATAAGTGGAACACACGGTGGGTTGAACACATGGTGGGTTGAACACACGGTGGGTTGATCACACGGTGGGTGGAACACACGGTGGAATGATCATACGGTGGGTTGATCACACGGTGGGTTGAACACATGGTGGGTTGATCACACGGTGGGTTGAACACACGGTGGGTTGAACACACCGTGGGTTGAACACACGGTGGGTTGGACACACGGTGGGTTGAACACATGGTGGATTGAACACTCAGTGGGTTGAACACACGGTGGGTTGAACACACGGTGGGTTGAACACATGGTGGGTTGAATTCACGGTGCGTTGAACACACGGTGGGTGGAACACACTGTGGGTTGAACACATGGTGGGTTGAACACACGGAGGGTTGATCACACTGTGGGTGGAACTTATGGTGGGTGGAACACACAGTGGGTTGAACACACGATAGGTTGAACACACGGTTTGTTGAACACACGGTGGGTTCAACACACGGTGGGTTGAACACACTGTGGGTTCAACACACGGTGGGTTCAACACAAGATGCGTTGAACACACGGTGGGTGGAACACATGGTGGGTTGAACACACAGTGGGTTGAGCACACGGTGGGTTGAACACACGGTGGGTGGAACACAAGGTGTGTTGAACACACGGTGCGTTGAACACACGGTGGGTGGAACACACGGTGGGTTGAACACACCGTGGGTGGAACACACGGTGGGTTTAACACACGGTGGGTTCAACACACCGTGGGTTCAACTCACGGTGCGTTAAACACACGGTGGGTGGAACACATGGTGGGTTGAACACACGGTGGGTTGAACACACGGTGCGTTGAACACACGGTGGGTTGAGCACACGGTGGGTTGATCACACCGTGGGTGGAACACACGGTGGGTTTAACACACGGTGGGTTCAACACACGGTGGGTTCAACTCACGGTGCGTTAAACACACGGTGGGTAGAACACATGGTGGGTTGAACACACGGTGGGTTGAACACACGGTGGGTTCAAAACATGGTGGGTTCAACACACGGTGCGTTGAACACGCGGTGGGTGGAACACACGGTGTGTTGAACACACGGTGGGTGGAACACACGGTGGGTGGAACACACGGTGGGTTGAACACATGGTGGGTTGAACACACGGTGGGTTGAACACACGGTGGGTTGAACACACGGTGGGTGGAACACACGGTGGGTTGAACACATGGTGGGTTGAACACACGGTGGGTTGATCAGAAGGTGGGTGGAACACATGGTGGGTGGAACACACGGTGGGTTGAACACACGGTGGGTTGAACACCCGGCGGGTTGAACACATGGTGGGTTCAACACACGATGCGTTGAACACACGGTGGGTGGAACACACAGTGGGTTGAACACACGGTGGGTTGAACACACGGTGGATTCAACACACGGTGCGTTGAACACACGGTGGGTGGAACACACGGTGGGTTTAACACAAGGTGGGTTGAACACACGGTTGGTTAAACACACGGTTGGTTTAACAAACGGTGGGTTGAACACACGGTGCGTTGAACACATGGTGGGTTGAACACACGGTGGGTTCAACACACGGTGCGTTGAACACACGGTGGGTTGAACACATGGTGGGTGGAACACACGGTGGGTTGATCACACGGTGGGTGGAACACATGGTGGGTTGAACATACGGTGGGTTGAACAACCGGTGGGTTGAACACACGGTGGGTTCAACACACGGTGGGTTCAACACACGATGCGTTGAACACACGGTGGGTGGAACACACGGTGTGTTGAACACACGGTCGGTTGAACACACGGTGGGTTGATCACACGGTGGGAGGAATACACGGTGGGTTGAACACACGGTGGGTTGAACACATGATAGGTTGAACACACGGTGGGTTGAACATACAGTGGGTTGAACACAAGGTGGGTTGAACACATGATGGATTGATCACATGGTGGGTGGAACACACGGTGGGTTGAACACATGGTGGGTTGAACACACGGTGGGTTGAACACACGGTGGGTTGAACACACGGTGGGTGGAACACACGGTGGGTTGAACGCATGGTGGGTTGAACACACGGTGGGTTGATCAGAAGGTGGGTGGAACACATGGTGGGTAGAACACACGATAGGTTGAACAAACGGTGGGTTGAACACACGGTGGGTTGAACACCTGGCGGGTTGAACACACGGTGGGTTCAACACACGATGCGTTGAACACACGGTGGGTGGAACACACGGTGGGTTGAACACACGGTGGGTTGAACACACGGCGGGTTCAACACACGGTGCGTTGAACACACGGTGGGTGGAACAGATGGTGGGTTTAACACAAGGTGGGTTGAACACACGATACGTTGAACACACGGTGGGTTGAACAAACGGTGGGTTGAACACACGGTGCGTTGAACACACAGTGGGTTGAACACACGGTGGGTTCAACACACGGTGCGTTGAACACACGGTGGGTTGAACACATGGTGGGTTGAACACACGGTGGGTTGATCACACGGTGGGTGGAACACATGGTGGGTTGAACACACAATAGGTTTAACACATGGTGGGTTGAACATACGGTGGGTTGATCACACGGTGGGTGGAACACACGGTGGAATGATCATACGGTGGGTTGATCACACGGTGGGTTGAACACATGGTGGGTTGATAACACGGTGGGTTGAACACACGGTGGGTTGAACACACCGTGGGTTGAACACACGGTGGGTTGGACACACGGTGGGTTGAACACATGGTGGATTGAACACTCAGTGGGTTGAACACACGGTGGGTTGAACACACGGTGGGTTGAACACATGGTGGGTTGAATTCACGGTGCGTTGAACACACGGTGGGTGGAACACACTGTGGGTTGAACACATGGTGGGTTGAACACACGGAGGGTTGATCACACTGTGGGTGGAACTTATGGTGGGTGGAACACACAGTGGGTTGAACACACGATAGGTTGAACACACGGTTTGTTGAACACACGGTGGGTTCAACACACGGTGGGTTGAACACACTGTGGGTTCAACACACGGTGGGTTCAACACAAGATGCGTTGAACACACGGTGGGTGGAACACATGGTGGGTTGAACACACAGTGGGTTGAGCACACGGTGGGTTGAACACACGGTGGGTGGAACACACGGTGTGTTGAACACACGGTGCGTTGAACACACGGTGGGTGGAACACACGGTGGGTTGAACACACCGGGGGTGGAACACACGGTGGGTTTAACACACGGTGGGTTCAACACACCGTGGGTTCAACTCACGGTGCGTTAAACACACGGTGGGTGGAACACATGGTGGGTTGAACACACGGTGGGTTGAACACACGGTGCGTTGAACACACGGTGGGTTGAGCACACGGTGGGTTGATCACACCGTGGGTGGAACACACGGTGGGTTTAACACACGGTGGGTTCAACACACGGTGGGTTCAACTCACGGTGCGTTAAACACACGGTGGGTAGAACACATGGTGGGTTGAACACACGGTGGGTTGAACACACGGTGGGTTCAAAACATGGTGGGTTCAACACACGGTGCGTTGAACACGCGGTGGGTGGAACACACGGTGTGTTGAACACACGGTGGGTGGAACACACGGTGGGTGGAACACACGGTGGGTTGAACACATGGTGGGTTGAACACACGGTGGGTTGAACACACGGTGGGTTGAACACACGGTGGGTGGAACACACGGTGGGTTGAACACATGGTGGGTTGAACACACGGTGGGCTGATCAGAAGGTGGGTGGAACACATGGTGGGTGGAACACACGGTGGGTTGAACACACGGTGGGTTGAACACCCGGCGGGTTGAACACACGGTGGGTTCAACACACGATGCGTTGAACACACGGTGGGTGGAACACACGGTGGGTTGAACACACGGTGGGTTGAACACACGGTGGATTCAACACACGGTGCGTTGAACACACGGTGGGTGGAACACACGGTGGGTTTAACACAAGGTGGGTTGAACACACGGTTGGTTAAACACACGGTTGGTTTAACAAACGGTGGGTTGAACACACGGTGCGTTGAACACATGGTGGGTTGAACACACGGTGGGTTCAACACACGGTGCGTTGAACACACGGTGGGTTGAACACATGGTGGGTGGAACACACGGTGGGTTGATCACACGGTGGGTGGAACACATGGTGGGTTGAACATACGGTGGGTTGAACAACCGGTGGGTTGAACACACGGTGGGTTCAACACACGGTGGGTTCAACACACGATGCGTTGAACACACGGTGGGTGGAACACACGGTGTGTTGAACACACGGTCGGTTGAACACACGGTGGGTTGATCACACGGTGGGAGGAATACACGGTGGGTTGAACACACGGTGGGTTGAACACATGATAGGTTGAACACACGGTGGGTTGAACATACAGTGGGTTGAACACAAGGTGGGTTGAACACATGATGGATTGATCACATGGTGGGTGGAACACACGGTGGGTTGAACACATGGTGGGTTGAACACACGGTGGGTTGAACACACGGTGGGTTGAACACACGGTGGGTGGAACACACGGTGGGTTGAACACATGGTGGGTTGAACACACGGTGGGTTGATCAGAAGGTGGGTGGAACACATGGTGGGTAGAACACACGATAGGTTGAACAAACGGTGGGTTGAACACACGGTGGGTTGAACACCTGGCGGGTTGAACACACGGTGGGTTCAACACACGATGCGTTGAACACACGGTGGGTGGAACACACGGTGGGTTGAACACACGGTGGGTTGAACACACGGCGGGTTCAACACACGGTGCGTTGAACACACGGTGGGTGGAACAGATAGTGGGTTTAACACAAGGTGGGTTGAACACACGATACGTTGAACACACGGTGGGTTGAACAAACGGTGGGTTGAACACACGGTGCGTTGAACACACAGTGGGTTGAACACACGGTGGGTTCAACACACGGTGCGTTGAACACACGGTGGGTTGAACACATGGTGGGTTGAACACACGGTGGGTTGATCACACGGTGGGTGGAACACATGGTGGGTTGAACATACAATAGGTTGAACACATGGTGGGTTGAACATACGGTGGGTTGAACACACGGTGGGTTGAACACACGGTGGGTTCAACACACGGTGGGTTCAACACACGATGCGTTGAACACACGGTGAGTGGAACACACGGTGTGTTGAACACACAGTGGGTTGAGCACACGGTGGGTTGAACATACGGTGGGTGGAACACACGGTGGGTTGAACACACTGTGCGTTGAAAACACGGTGGGTGGAACACACGGTGGGTTGAATACACAGTGGGTTGAGCACACGGTGGGTTGATCACACCGTGGGTGGAACACACGGTGGGTTTAACACACGGTGGGTTCAACACACGGGGGGTTCAACTCACGGTGCGTTGAACACACGGTGGGTGGAACACATGGTGGGTTGAACACACGGTGGGTTGAACACACGGTGGGTTCAAAACATGGTTGGTTCAACACACGGTGCGTTGAACACACGGTGGGTGGAACACATGGTGTGTTGATTACACGGTGGGTTGAGCACACGGTGGGTGGAACACACGGTGGGTTTAACACATGGTGGGTTGAACACACGGTGGGTGGAACACACGGTGGGTTGAACACACGGTGGGTGGAACACACGGTGGGTTGAACACATGGTGGGTTGAACACACGGTGGGTTGATCAGAAGGTGGGTGGAACACACGGTGGGTAGAACACACGATAGGTTGAATACACGGTGGGTTGAACACACGGTGGGTTGAACACCCGGCGGGTTGAACACACGGTGGGTTCAACACACGATGCGTTGAACACACGGTGGGTGGAACACACGGTGGGTTGAACACACGGTGGGTTGAACACACGGTGGGTTCAACACACGGTGCGTTGAACACACAGTGGGTGGAACACACGGTGGGTTTAACACAAGGTGGGTTGAACACACGGTTGGTTAAACACACGGTTGGTTTAACAAACGGTGGGTTGAACACACGGTGCGTTGAACACATGGTGGGTTGAACACACGGTGGGTTCAACACACGGTGCGTTGAACACACGGTGGGTTGAACACATGGTGGGTGGAACACACGGTGGGTTGATCACACGGTGGGTGGAACACATGGTGGGTTGAACATACGGTGGGTTGAACAACCGGTGGGTTGAACACACGGTGGGTTCAACACACGGTGGGTTCAACACACGATGCGTTGAACACACGGTGGGTGGAACACACGGTGTGTTGAACACACGGTCGGTTGAACACACGGTGGGTTGGTCACACGGTGGGAGGAATACACGGTAGGTTGAACACACGGTGGGTTGAACACATGATAGGTTGAACACACGGTGGGTTGAACATACAGTGGGTTGAACACAAGGTGGGTTGAACACATGATGGATTGATCACATGGTGGGTGGAACACACGGTGGGTTGAACACATGGTGGGTTGAACACACGGTGGGTTGAACACACGGTGGGTTGAACACACGGTGGGTGGAACACACGGTGGGTTGAACACATGGTGGGTTGAACACACGGTGGGTTGATCAGAAGGTGGGTGGAACACATGGTGGGTAGAACACACGATAGGTTGAACAAACGGTGGGTTGAACACACGGTGGGTTGAACACCTGGCGGGTTGAACACACGGTGGGTTCAACACACGATGCGTTGAACACACGGTGGGTGGAACACACGGTGGGTTGAACACACGGTGGGTTGAACACACGGCGGGTTCAACACACGGTGCGTTGAACACACGGTGGGTGGAACAGATAGTGGGTTTAACACAAGGTGGGTTGAACACACGATACGTTGAACACACGGTGGGTTGAACAAACGGTGGGTTGAACACACGGTGCGTTGAACACACAGTGGGTTGAACACACGGTGGGTTCAACACACGGTGCGTTGAACACACGGTGGGTTGAACACATGGTGGGTTGAACACACGGTGGGTTGATCACACGGTGGGTGGAACACATGGTGGGTTGAACATACAATAGGTTGAACACATGGTGGGTTGAACATACGGTGGGTTGAACACACGGTGGGTTGAACACACGGTGGGTTCAACACACGGTGGGTTCAACACACGATGCGTTGAACACACGGTGAGTGGAACACACGGTGTGTTGAACACACAGTGGGTTGAGCACACGGTGGGTTGAACATACGGTGGGTGGAACACACGGTGGGTTGAACACACTGTGCGTTGAAAACACGGTGGGTGGAACACACGGTGGGTTGAATACACAGTGGGTTGAGCACACGGTGGGTTGATCACACCGTGGGTGGAACACACGGTGGGTTTAACACACGGTGGGTTCAACACACGGGGGGTTCAACTCACGGTGCGTTGAACACACGGTGGGTGGAACACATGGTGGGTTGAACACACGGTGGGTTGAACACACGGTGGGTTCAAAACATGGTTGGTTCAACACACGGTGCGTTGAACACACGGTGGGTGGAACACATGGTGTGTTGATTACACGGTGGGTTGAGCACACGGTGGGTGGAACACACGGTGGGTTTAACACATGGTGGGTTGAACACACGGTGGGTGGAACACACGGTGGGTTGAACACACGGTGGGTGGAACACACGGTGGGTTGAACACATGGTGGGTTGAACACACGGTGGGTTGATCAGAAGGTGGGTGGAACACACGGTGGGTAGAACACACGATAGGTTGAATACACGGTGGGTTGAACACACAGTGGGTTGAACACCCGGCGGGTTGAACACACGGTGGGTTCAACACACGATGCGTTGAACACACGGTGGGTGGAACACACGGTGGGTTGAACACACGGTGGGTTGAACACACGGTGGGTTCAACACACGGTGCGTTGAACACACAGTGGGTGGAACACACGGTGGGTTGAACACACGGTAGGTTGAACACACGGTGGGTTGAACAAACGGTGGGTTGAACACACGGTGCGTTGAACACACGGTGGGTTGAACACACGGTGGGTTGAACACACGGTGCGTTGAACACACAGTGGGTTTAACACATGGTGGGTTGAACACACGGTGGGTTGATCACACGGTGGGTGGAACACATGGTGGGTTGAATACACAATAGGTTGAACACATGGTGGGTTGAACATACGGTGGGTTGAACACACGGTGGGTTGAACACACGGTGGGTTCAACACACGGTGGGTTCAACACACGATGCGTCGAACACACGGTGGGTGGAACACACGGTGTGTTGAACACACGGTCGGTTGAACACACGGTGGGTTGATCACACGGTGGGAGGAATACACGGTGGGTTGAACACACACTGGGTTGAACACATGATAGGTTGAACACACGGTGGGTTGAACATACAGTGGGTTGAACACAAGGTGGGTTGAACACATGGTGGATTGATCACATGGTGGGTGGAACACACGGTGGGTTGAACACATGGTGGGTTGAACACACGGTGGGTTGAACACACGGTGGGTTGAACACACGGTGGGTGGAACACACGGTGGGTTGAACACATGGTGGGTTGAACACACGGTGGGTTGATCAGAAGGTGGGTGGAACACACGGTGGGTAGAACACACGATAGGTTGAACACATGGTGGGTTGAACACACGGTGGGTTGAACACCCGGCGGGTTGAACACACGGTGGGTTCAACACACGATGCGTTGAACACACGGTGGGTGGAGCACACGGTGGGTTGAACACACGGTGGGTTGAACACACGGTGGGTTCAACACACGGTGCATTGGACACACGGTGGGTGGAACACACGGTGGGTTTAACACAAGGTGGGTTGAACACACGGTAGGTTGAACACACGGTGGGTTGAACAAACGGTGGGTTGAACACACGGTGCGTTGAACACACAGTGGGTTGAACACACGGTGGGTTCAACACACGGTGCGTTGAACACACGATGGGTTGAACACATGGTGGGTTGAACACACGGTGGGTTGATCACACGGTGGGTGGAACGCATGGTGGGTTGAACACACAATAGGTTGAACACATGGTGGGTTGAACATACGGTGGGTTGAACACACGGTGGGTTGAACACACGGTAGGTTCAACACACGGTGGGTTCAACACACGATGCGTTGAACACACGGTGGGTGGAACACACGGTGTGTTGAACAACCGGTCGGTTGAACACACGGTGGGTTGATCACACGGTGGGAGGAATACACGGAGGGTTGAACACACGGTGGGTTGAACACATGATAGGTTGAACACACGGTGGGTTGAACATACAGTGGGTTGAACACAAGGTGGGTTGAACACATGGTGGATTGATCACATGGTGGGTGGAACACACGGTGGGTTGAACACACGGTGGGTGGCAAACACGATAGGTTGAACACACGGTGGGTTGAACACACAGTGGGTTGAACACACGGTGGGTTGAAAACACGGTAGGTTGAACACACGGTGGGTTGAACACACAGTGCGTTGAACACACGGAGGGTGGAACACACGGTGGGTTTAACACACGGTGGGTTCAACACACGGTGGGTTCAACTCACGGTGCGTTGAACACACGGTGGGTGGAACACATGGTGGGTTGAACACACGGTGGGTTGAACACACGGTGGGTTCAAAACATGGTGGGTTCAACACACGGTGCATTGAACACACAGTGGATGGAACACACGGTGGGTTGAACACACGGTGGGTTGAATATACATTGAGCTGATCACACGGTGGGTTGAACACACGGTGGGTTGAACACACGGTGGGTTGAACACACGGTGGGTGGAACACACGGTGGGTTGAACACAAGGTGGGTTGAACACACGGTAGGTTGAACACACGGTGGGTTGAACACACGGTGGGTTCAACACACGGTGGGTTGAACAAACGGTGGGTTGAACTCACGGTGGGTTGAACACACGGTGAGTTGAACACACAGTGGGTTCAACACACGGTGCGTTGAACACACGGTGGGTGGAACACACGGTGGGTTGAACACACGGTTGGTTGAACACACAGTGGGTTGATCAGACGGTGGGTGGAACACACGGTGGGTTGAACACACGGTGGGTTGAACACATGATAGGATGAACACATGGTGGGTTGAACACACGGTGGGTTGAATACAAGGTGGGTTGAACACATGGTGGGTTGATCACATGGTGGGTGGAACACACCGTGGGTTGAACACACGGTGAGTTGCATACACGATAGGTTGAACACACGTTGGGTTGAACACACCGTGGATTGAACACACGGTGGGTTGAACACACGGTAGGTTGAACACACAGTGGGTTGAACACACGGTGCGTTGAACAGACGGTGGGTGGAACACACGGTGGGTTGAACACACGGTGGGTTGATCACACGGTGGGTGGAACACACGGTGGGTTTCACGCACGGTGGGTTCAACACACGGTGGGTTCAATTTACACGGTACGTTGAACACACGGTGGGTGGAACACACGGTGGGTTGAACACACAGTAAGTTGAACATACGGTGGGTTGATCACACGGTGGGTGGAACACACGGTGGGTTGAACACACGGTGGGTTGAACACATGAGAGGTTGAACACACGGTGGGTTGAACACACAGTGGGTTGAACACAAGGTGGGTTGAACACACGGTGGGTTGATCACATGGTGGGTGGAACACACGGTGGGTTGAACACACGGTGGGTTGCACACACGATAGGTTGAACACACGGTGGGTTTAACATATAGTGGGTTGAACACACGGTGGGTTGAACACACGGTAGGTTGAACACACGGTGGGTTCAACACACGGTGGGTTCAACACACGATGCGTTGAACACACGGTGGGTGGAACACACGGCGGGTTGATCACACGGTGGGAGGAATACACGGTGGGTTGAACACACGGTGGGTTGAACACATGATAGGTTGAACACACGGTGGGTTGAACACACAGTGGGTTGAACATAAGGTGGGTTCAACACATGGTGGGTTGATCACATGGTGGGTGGAACACACGGTGGGTTGAACACACGGTAGGTAGCACACACGATAGGTTGAACACACGGTGGGTTGAACACACGGTAGGTTGAACACACGGTGGGTGAACACACGGTAGGTTGAACACACGGTGGATTGAACACACGGTGCGTTGAACACACGATGGGTTGAACACACGTTGGATTGAACACACGGTGGGTTGAACACACAGTGGGTTGAGCACACGGTGGGTTGATCACACGGTGGGTGGAACACACGGTGGGTTTAACACACAGTGGGTTCAACACACGGTGGGTTCAACTCACGGTGCGTTGAACACACGGTGGGTGGAACACATGGTGGGTTGAACATACGGTGGGTTGAACACACGGTGGGTTCAAAACATGGTGGGTTTAACACACGGTGCATTGAACACACGGTGGGTGGAACACACGGTGGGTTGAACCACGGTGGGTTGAACATACGGTGGGCTGGTCACACGGTGGGTAGAACACACGGTGGGTTGAACACACGGTGGGTTGAACACACAGTGGGTGGAACACACGGTGGGTCGAACACAAGGTGGGTGGAACACACGGTAGGTTGATCACATGGTGGGTGGAACACACGGTGGGTTGAACACACGGTGGGTTGCACACACGATAGGTTGAACACATGGTGAGTTGAACACACAGTGGGTTGAACACACGCTGGGTTGAACACACGGTAGGTTGAACACACATTGGGTTGAACACACGGTGCGTTGAACACACGGTGGGTGGAACACACGGTGGGTTGAACACACAGTGGGTTGAGCATACGGTGGGTTGATCACACGGTGGGTGGAACACACGGTGGGTTGAACACACGGTGGGTTGAACACATGAGAGGTTGAACACACGGTGGGTTGAACACACAGTGGGTTGAACACAAGGTGGGTTGAACACACGGTGGGTTGATCACATGGTGGGTGGAACACACGGTGGGTTGAACACACGGTGGGTTGCACACACGATAGGTTGAACACACGGTGGGTTTAACATATAGTGGGTTGAACACACGGTGGGTTGAACACACGGTAGGTTGAACACACGGTGGGTTCAACACACGGTGGATTCAACACACGATGCGTTGAACACACGGTGGGTGGAACACACGGTGTGTTGAACACACTGTCGCTTGATCACACGGTGGGTTGATCACACGGTGGGAGGAATACACGGTGGGTTGAACACACGGTGGGTTGAACACATGCTAGGTTGAACACACGGTGGGTTGAACACGCAGTGGGTTGAACACATGGTGGGTTGATCACATGGTGGGTGGAACACACGGTGGGTTGAACACACGGTAGGTAGCACACACGATAGGTTGAACACACGGTGGGTTGAACACACGGTGGGTTGAACACACGGTAGGTTGAACACACGGTGGATTGAACACACGGTGGGTTGAACACACAGTGGGTTGAGCACACGGTGGGTTGATCACACGGTGGGTGGAACACACGGTGGGTTTAACACACGGTGGGTTCAACACACGGTGGGTTCAACTCACGGTGCGTTGAACTCACGGTGGGTGGAACACATGGTGGGTTGAACACACGGTGGGTTGAACACACGGTGGGTTCAAAACATGGTGGGTTTAACACACGGTACATTCAACACACGGTGGGTGGAACACACGGTGGGTTGAACCACGGTGGGTTGAACATACGGTGGGCTGGTCACACGGTGGGTAGAACACACGGTGGGTTGAACACACGGTGGGTTGAACACACGGTGGGTGGAACACACGGTGGGTCGAACACAAGGTGGGTTGAACACACGGTAGGTTGAACACACGGTGGGTTGAACACACGGTGGGTTCAACACACGGTGGGTTGAACAAACGGTGGGTTGAACACACGGTGGGTTGAACACACGGTGAGTTGAACACAGAGTGGGTTCAACACACGGTGCGTTGAACACACGGTGGGTGGAACACACGGTGGGTTGAACACATGGTGGGTTGAACACACAGTGGGTTGATCAGACGGTGGGTGGAACACACGTGCGGTAGTTACCTTTCAAACCCTTACGTTCACTAGATGAATTTATTTCCTTCCTTCGATTTGAGTGAGACCACTAGATTCCGTG
This sequence comes from Closterium sp. NIES-65, assembly GCA_948144175.1. Classification (NCBI taxonomy): domain Eukaryota; kingdom Viridiplantae; phylum Streptophyta; class Zygnematophyceae; order Desmidiales; family Closteriaceae; genus Closterium; species Closterium sp. NIES-65. Next base: position 638,702 of record CANXME010001645.1, on the reverse strand, counting down.
TATTATGCAAGATCTGAGCACTTCTGTTCTCCCAGGCATTTGCACTCTAAGTTCCCATACTGACCGACCTGGCCATTGCACCACTTTCCATATACATATGCATTAGATTCCTTCCGAACCTTATTACCTCACTAGATTTATATATTTCCCACCTTCTGATCGAGTGAGACCACTAGATTCCCTTTACTTTTTCAGAAATGAGCGTTTCCGTTCTCCTTGGCCCTACTTGCACTATAAGTGCGAAATGCCGGCCAGACTGGCCGATGCACCATTTTCTCTACACATGTGCATTAGTTACCTTTCAAACCCTTACGTTCACTAGATGAATATATTTCCTACCTTATATTTGAGTGAGACCACTAGATTCCGTGTACTATGCGAGATCTGAGCGCTTCCGTTCTCCCCGGCATTTGCACTCTAAGTTCCCATACTGACCGACCTGGCCAATGCACCATTTTCCATATACATATGCATTAGACTCCTTTCGAACCTTATTAGCTCACTAGATTTATATATTTCCCACCTTCTGATCAAGTGAGACCGCTAGATTCCCTCTACTTTTTGAGAAATGAGCGTTTCCGTTCTCCTTGGCCCTACTTGCACTATAAGTGCGAAATGCCGGCCAGACTGGCCGATGCACAATTTTCTCTACACATGAGCGTTAGTTACCTTTCAAACCCTTACGTTCACTAGATGAATATATTTCCTACTTTCTATTTGAGTGAGACCACTTGATTCTGTGTACTATGCGAGATCTGAGTGCTTCCGTTCTCCCTGGCATTTGCACTCTAAGTTCCCATACTGACCGACCTGGCCAATGCACCACTTTCCGTATACATATGCATAAGATTCATTCCGAACCTTATTAGCTGACTAGATTTATATATTTCCCACCTTCTGATGGAGTGAGACCGCTAGATTCCCTTCACTTTTTGAGAAATGAGCGTTTCCGTTCTCCTTGGCCCTACTTGCACTATAAGTGCGAAATGCCGGCCAGACTGGCTGACGCACCATTTTCTCTACACATGTGCGTTAGTTACCTTTCAAACCTTACGTTCACTAGATGAATTTATTTCCTACCTTCTATTTGAGTGAGACCACTAGATTCCGTGTACTATGCGATATCTGAGCGGTTCCGTTGTCCCAGGCATTTGCACTCTAAGTTCCCATACTGACCGACCTGGCCAATACACCATTTTCCATATACATATGCATTAGATTCCTTATTAGCTCACTAGATTTATATATTTCCCACCTTTTGATCGACAGAGACCGCTAGATTCCCTTTACTTTTTGAGAAATGAGCGTTTCCGTTCTCCTTGGCCCTACTTGCACTATAAGTGCGAAATGCCGGCCAGACTGGCCGATGCACCATTTTCTCTACACATGTGCGTTAGTTACCTTTCAAACCCTTACGTTCACTAGATGAATTTATTTCCTACTTTCTATTTGAGTGAGACCACTTGATTCCGTGTACTATGCGAGATCTGAGCGCTTCCGTTCTCCCTGGCATTTGCATTTTAAGTTCCGATACTGACAGACCTGGCCAATGCACCATTTTCTCCATACATGTGCGTTGAATACATTTCAAACCTTTTTAGCTGACTAGATTTATATATTTCCCACCTTCTGATTGAGTGAGACCGTTAGATTCCCTCTACTTTTTGAGAAACGAGCGTTTCCGTTCTCCCTGGCCCCACCTGCACTATGAGTGCGAAATGCCGGCCAGACTGGCCGATGCACCATTTTCTCTACACATGTGCGTTAGTTACCTTTCAAACCCTTACGTTCACTAGATGAATATATTTCCTACCTTATATTTGAGTGAGACCACTAGATTCCGTGTATTATGCGAGATCTAAGCGGTTCTGTTCTCCCAGGCATTTGCACTCCAAGTTCCCATACTGCCGACCTGGCCAAGGCACCACTTTCCATATACATATGCATTAGATTCCTTCCGAACCTTATGAGCTCACTAGATTTATATATTTCCCACCTTCTGATCGAGTGAGACCGCTAGATTCCCTTTACTTTTTGAGAAATGAGCATTTCCGTTCTCCTTGGCCCTACTTGCACTATAAGTGCGAAATGCCGGCTAGACTGGCCGATGCACCATTTTCTCTACACATGTGCGTTAGTTACCTTTCAAACCCTTACGTTCACTAGATGAATTTATTTCCTACCTTCTATTTGAGTGAGACCACTAGATTCCGTGTACTATGCGAGATCTGAGCGCTTCCGTTCTCCCTGGCATTTGCACTGTAAGTTCCCATACTGACCGACCTGGCCAATGCACCATTTTCCATATACATATGCATCAGATTCCTTTCAAACCTTATTAGCTCAATATAAATATATATTTCCCACCTTCTGATCGAGTGAGACCGCTAGATTCCCTTTACTTTTTGAGAAATGAGCGTTTGTGTTCTCCTTGGCCCTACTTACACTAAAAGTGCGAAATGCCGGCCAGACTGGCCGATGCACCATTTTCTCTACACATGTGCGTTAGTTACCTTTCAAACCCTTACGTTCACTAGATGAATTTATTTCCTTCCTTCTATTTGAGTGAGACCACTAGATTCCGTGTACTATGGGAGATCTGAGCGCTTCCGTTCTCCCTGGCATTTGCACTCTAAGTTCCCATACTGACAGACCTGGCCAATGCACCATTTTCCATATACATATGCATTAGATTCCTTTCGAACCTTATTAGCTTACTAGATTTATATATTTCCCACCTTCTGATCGAGTGAGACCGCTAGATTCCCTTTACTTTTTGAGAAATGAGCGTTTCCGTTCTCCTTGGCCCTACTTGCACTATAAGTGCGAAATGCCGGCCAGACTGGCCGATGCACCATTTTCTATACACATGTGCGTTAGTTACCTTTCAAGCCCTTACGTTCACTAGATGAATTTATTTCCTACCTTCTATTTGAGTGAGACCACTAGATTCTGTGTACTATGCGAGATTTGAGCGCTTCCTTTCTCCCTGGCATTTGCACTCTAAGTTCCCATACTGACCGACCTGGCCAATGCACCATTTTCCATATACATATGCATTAGATTCCTTTCGAACCTTATTAGCTCACAAGATTTAAATATTTCCCACCTTCTGATCGAGTGAGACCGCTAGATTCCCTCTACTTTTTGAGAAATGAGCGTTTCCGTTCTCCTTGGCCCTACTTGCACTATATGTGCGAAATGCCGGCTTGACTGGCCGATGCACAATTTTCTCTACACATGTGCGTTAGTTACCTTTCAAACCCTTACGTTCACTAGATGAATATATTTCCTACTTTCTATTTGAGTGAGACCACTTGATTCCGTGTACTATGCGAGGTGTGAGCGCTTCCGTTCTCCCTGGTATTTGCATTTTAAGTTCCGATACTGACCGACCTGGCCAATGCACCATTTTCTCTATACATGTGCATTGAATACATTTCAAACCTTTTTTGCCTAGATTTATATATTTCCCACCTTCTGATCGAGTGAGACCGTTAGATTCCCTCTACTTTTTGAGAAACGAGCGTTTCCGTTCTCCCTGGCCCCACCTGCACTATGAGTGCGAAATGCCGGCCAGACTGGCCGATGCACCATTTTCTCTACACATGTGCGTTAGTTACCTTTCAAACCCTTACATTCACTAGATGAATATATTTCCTACCTTATATTTGAGTGAGACCACTAGATTCGGTGTATTATGCGAGATCTGAGCGGTTCCGTTCTCCCAGGCATTTGCACTCTAAGTTCCCATACTGACCGACCTGGCCAATGCACCACTTTCCATATACATATGCATTAGATTCCTTCAAAACCTTATTAGCTCACTAGATTTATATATTTCCCACCTTCTGATTGAATGAGACCACTAGATTCCCTTTACTTTTTGAGAAATGAGCGTTTCCGTTCTCCTTGGCCCTACTTGCACTATGAGTGCGAAATGCCGGCCAAACTGGCCGATGCACCATTTTCTCTACACATGTGCGTTAGTTACCTTTCAAACCCTTACGTTCACTAGATGAATTTATTTCCTACCTTCTATTTGAGTGAGACCACTAGATTCCGTGTACTATGCGAGATCTGAGCGCTTCCGTTCTCCCTGGCATTTGCACTCTAAGTTCTCATACTGACCGACCTGGCCAATGCACCATTTTCCATATACATATGCATTAGATTCCTTTCAAACCTTATTAGCTCGCTAGATTTATATATTTCCCACCTTCTGATCGAGTGAGACCGCTAGATTCCGTTTACTTTTTGAAAAATGAGCGTTTCCGTTCTCCTTGGCCCTACTTGCACTATAAGTGCGAAATGCCGGCCAGGCTGGCCGATGCACCATTTTCTCTACACATGTGCGTTAGTTACCTTTCAAACCCTTACGTTCACTAGATGAATTTATTTCCTTCCTTCTATTTGAGTGAGACCACTAGATTCCGTGTACTATGGGAGATCTGAGCGCTTCCGTTCTCCCTGGCATTTGCACTCTAAGTTCCCATACTGACAGACCTGGCCAATGCACCATTTTCCATATACATATGCATTAGATTCCTTTCGAACCTTATTAGCTTACTAGATTTATATATTTCCCACCTTCTGATCGAGTGAGACCGCTAGATTCCCTTTACTTTTTGAGAAATGAGCGTTTCCGTTCTCCTTGGCCCTACTTGCACTATAAGTGCGAAATGCCGGCCAGACTGGCCGATGCACCATTTTCTATACACATGTGCGTTAGTTACCTTTCAAGCCCTTACGTTCACTAGATGAATTTATTTCCTACCTTCTATTTGAGTGAGACCACTAGATTCTGTGTACTATGCGAGATTTGAGCGCTTCTGTTCTCCCTGGCATTTGCACTCTAAGTTCCCATACTGACCGACCTGGCCAATGCACCATTTTCCATATACATATGCATTAGATTCCTTTCGAACCTTATTAGCTCACTAGATTTAAATATTTCCCACCTTCTGATCGAGTGAGACCGCTAGATTCCCTCTACTTTTTGAGAAATGAGCGTTTCCGTTCTCCTTGGCCCTACTTGCACTATAAGTGCGAAATGCCGGCTTGACTGGCCGATGCACAATTTTCTCTACACATGTGCGTTAGTTACCTTTCAAACCCTTACGTTCACTAGATGAATATATTTCCTACTTTCTATTTGAGTGAGACCACTTGATTCCGTGTACTATGCGAGGTGTGAGCGCTTCCGTTCTCCCTGGTATTTGCATTTTAAGTTCCGATACTGACCGACCTGGCCAATGCACCATTTTCTCTATACATGTGCATTGAATACATTTCAAACCTTTTTTGCCTAGATTTATATATTTCCCACCTTCTGATCGAGTGAGACCGTTAGATTCCCTCTACTTTTTGAGAAACGAGCGTTTCCGTTCTCCCTGGCCCCACCTGCACTATGAGTGCGAAATGCCGGCCAGACTGGCCGATGCACCATTTTCTCTACACATGTGCGTTAGTTACCTTTCAAACCCTTACGTTCACTAGATGAATATATTTCCTACCATATATTTGAGTGAGACCACTAGATTCGGTGTATTATGCGAGATCTGAGCGGTTCCGTTCTCCCAGGCATTTGCACTCTAAGTTCCCATACTGACCGACCTGGCCAATGCACCACTTTCCATATACATATGCATTAGATTCCTTCCGAACCTTATTAGCTCACTAGATTTATATATTTCCCACCTTCTGATTGTGTGAGACCACTAGATTCCCTTTACTTTTTGAGAAATGAGCGTTTCCGTTCATCTTGGCCCTACTTGCACTATAAGTGCGAAATGCCGGCCCGACTGGCCGATGCACCATTTTCTCTACACATGTGCGTTAGCTATCTTTCAAACCCTTACGTTCACTAGATAAATTTATTTCCTACCTTCTACTTGATTGAGACCACTAGATTCCGTGTACTATGCGAGATCTGAGCGCTTCCGTTCTCCCAGGCATTTGCACTCTAAGTTCCCATACTGACCGACCTGGCCAATGCACCATTTTCCATATACATATGCATTAGATTCCTTTCAAACCTTATTAGCTCGCTAGATTTATATATTTCCCACCTTCTGATCGAGTGAGACCGCTGGATTCCGTTTACTTTTTGAAAAATGAGCGTTTCCGTTCTCCTTGGCCCTACTTGCACTATAAGTGCGAAATGCCGGCCAGACTGGCCGATGCACCATTTTCTCTACACATGTGCGTTAGTTACCTTTCAAACCCTTACGTTCACTAGATGAATATATTTCCTACTTTCTATTTGAGTGAGACCACTAGATTCCTTCAAAACCTTATTAGCTCACTAGATTTATATATTTCCCACCTTCTGATTGAATGAGACCACTAGATTCCCTTTACTTTTTGAGAAATGAGCGTTTCCGTTCTCCTTGGCCCTACTTGCACTATGAGTGCGAAATGCCGGCCAAACTGGCCGATGCACCATTTTCTCTACACATGTGCGTTAGTTACCTTTCAAACCCTTACGTTCACTAGATGAATTTATTTCCTACCTTCTATTTGAGTGAGACCACTAGATTCCGTGTACTATGCGAGATCTGAGCGCTTCCGTTTTCCCTGGCATTAGCACTCAAGTTCCCATACTGACCGACCTGGCCAATGCACCACTTTCTATATACATATGCATTAGATTCCTTCAGAACCTTATTAGCTCACTAGATTTATATATTTCCCACCTTCTGATTGAGTGAGACCACTAGATTCCCTTTACTTTTTGAGAAATGAGCGTTTCCGTTCTCCTTGGCCCTACTTGCACTATAAGTGCGAAATGCCGGCCAGACTGGCCGATGCACCATTTTCTCCACACATGTGCGTTAGTTACCTTTCAAACCCTTACGTTCACTATATGAATTTATTTCCTACCTTCTATTTGAGTGAGACCACTAGATTCCGTGTACTATGCGAGATCTGAGCGCTTCCGTTCTCCCTGGCATTTGCACTTTAAGTTCCCATACTGACCGACCTGGCCAATGCACCATTTTCCATATACATATGCATTAGATTCCTTTCAAACCTTATTAGCTCGCTAGATTTATATATTTCCCACCTTCTGATCAAGTGAGACCGCTAGATTCCGTTTACTTTTTGAATAATGAGCGTTTCCGTTCTCCTTGGCCCTACTTGCACTATAAGTGCGAAATGCCGGCCAGGCTGGCCGATGCACCATTTTCTCTACACATGTGCGTTAGTTACCTTTCAAACCCTTACGTTCACTAGATGAATTTATTTCCTACCTTCTATTTGAGTGAGACCACTAGATTCCGTGTACTATGCGAGATCTGAGCGCTTCCGTTCTCCCTGGCATTTGCACTCAAGTTCCCATACTGACCCACCTGGCCAATGCACCATTTTCCATATACATATGCATTAGATTCCTTTCGAACCTTATTAGCTCACTAGATTTATATATTTCCCACCTTCTGATTGAGTGAGACCGCTAGATTCCCTCTACTTTTTGAGAAATAATCGTTTCCGTTCTCCTTGGCCCTAGTTGCACTATAAGTGCGAAATGCCGGCCAGACTGGCCGATGCACAATTTTCTCTACACATGTGCGTTAGTTACCTTTCAAACCCTTACGTTCACTAGATGAATATATTTCCTACTTTCTATTTGAGTGAGACCACTTGATTCCGTGTACTATGCGAGATCTGAGCGCTTCCGTTCTCCCTGGCATTTGCATTTTAAGTTCCGATACTGACCGACCTGGCCAATGCACCATTTTCTCTATACATGTGCATTGATTACATTTCAAACCTTTTTAGCTGACTAGATTTATATATTTCCCACCTTCTGATCGAGTGAGACCGTTAGATTCCCTCTACTTTTTGAGAAACGAGCGTTTCCGTTCTCCCTGGCCCCACCTGCACTATGAGTGCGAAATGCCGGCCAGACTGGCCGATGCACCATTTTCTCTACACATGTGCGTTAGTTACCTTTCAAACCCTTACGTTCACTAGATGAATATATTTCCTACCTTATATTTGAGTGAGACCACTAGATTCGGTGTATTATGCGAGATCTGAGCGGTTCCGTTCTCCCAGGCATTTGCACTCTAAGTTCCCATACTGACCGACCTGGCCAATGCACCACTTTCCATATACATATGCATTAGATTCCTTCCGAAACTTATTAGCTCACTAGATTTATATATTTCCCACCTTCTGATTGAGTGAGACCACTAGATTCCCTTTACTTTTTGAGAAATGAGCGTTTCCGTTCTCCTTGGCCCTACTTGCACTATAATTGCGAAATGCCGGCCAGACTGGCCGATGCACCATTTTCTCTACACATGTGCGTTAGTTACCTTTCAAACCCTTACGTTCACTAGATAAATTTATTTCCTACCTTCTATTTGAGTGAGACCACTAGATTCCGAGTATTATGCGAGATCTGAGTGGTTCCGTTCTCCCAGGCATTTGCACTCTAAGTTCCCATACTGACCGACCTGGCCAATGCACCACTTTCCATATACATATGCATTCGATACCTTTCGAACCTCATTAGCTCACTAGATTTATATATTTCCCACCTTCTGATTGAGTGAGACCGCTAGATTCCCCTTACTTTTTGAGAAATGAGCGTTTCTGTTCTCCTTGGCCCTACTTGCACTATAAGTGCGAAATGCCGGCCAGACTGGCCGATGCACCATTTTCTCTACACATGTGCGTTAGTTACCTTTCAAACCCTTACGTTCACTAGATGAATTTAATTCCTACCTTCTATTTGAGTGAGACCACTAGATTCCGTGTACTATGCGAGATCTGAGCGCTTCCGTTCTCCCTGGCATTTGCACTCTAAGTTCCGATACTGACCGACCTGGCCAATGCACCATTTTCCATATACATATGCATTAGATTCCTTTCGAACCTTATTAGCTCACTAGATTTATATATTTCCCATCTTCTGATCAAGTGAGACCGCTAGATTCCCTTTACTTTTTTAGAAATGAGCGTTTCCGTTCTCCTTGGCCCTACTTGCACTATAAGTGCGAAATGCCGGCCAGACTGGCCGATGCACCATTTTCTCTACACATATGCGTTAGTTACCTTTCAAACCCTTACGTTCACTAGATGAATTTATTTCCTACCTTCTATTTGAGTGATACCACTAGATTCCGTGTACTATGCGAGATCTGAGCGCTTCCGTTCTCCCTGGCATTTGCACTCTAAGTTCCGATACTGACCGACCTGGCCAATGCACCATTTTCTTTATACATGTGCGTTGAATACATTTCAAACCTTTTTAGCTGACTAGATTTATATATTTCCCACCTTCTGATCGAGTGAGACCGTTAGATTCCCTCTACTTTTTGAGAAATATGCGTTTCCGTTCTCCTTGGCCACACCTGCACTATGAGTGCGAAATGCCGGCCAGACTGGCCGATGCACAATTTTCTCTACACATGTGCGTTAGTTACCTTTCAAACCCTTACGTTCACTAGATGAATATATTTCCTACCTTATATTTGAGTGAGACCACTAGATTGCGAGTATTATGCGAGATCTGAGTGGTTCCGTTCTCCCAGGCATTTGCACTACAAGTTCCCATACTGACCGACCTGGCCAATGCACCACTTTCCATATACATATGCATTCGATACCTTCCGAACCTCATTAGCTCACTAGATTTATATATTTCCCACCTTCTGATTGAGTGAGTCCGCTAGATTCCCTTTACTTTTTTAGAAATGAGCGTTTCCGTTCTCCTTGGCCCTACTTGCACTATAAGTGCGAAATGCCGGCCAGACTGGCCGATGCACCATTTTCTCTACACATGTGCGTTAGTTACCTTTCAAACCCTTACGTTCACTAGATGAATTTTTTTCCTACCTTCTATTTGAGTGAGACCACTAGATTCCGTGTACTATGCGAGATTTGAGCGCTTCCGTTCTCCCTGGCATTTGCACTCTAAGTTCCCATACTGACCGACCTGGCCAATGCACAATTTTCCATATACATATGCATTAGATTCCTTTCGAACCTTATTAGCTCACTAGATTTATATATTTCCCACCTTCTGATCAAGTGAGACCGCTAGATTCCCTTTCGTTTTTGAGAAATGAGCGTTTCCGTTCTCCTTGGCCCTACTTGCAGTATAAGTGCGAAATGCCGGCCAGACTGGCCGATGCACCATTTTCTCTACACATATGCGTTAGTTACCTTTCAAACCCTTACGTTCACTAGATGAATTTATTTCCTACTTTCTATTTGAGTGATACCACGAGATTCCGTGTACTATGCGAGATCTGAGCGCTTCCGTTCTCCCTGGCATTTGCACTCTAAGTTCCGATACTGACCGACCTGGCCAATGCACCATTTTCTTTATACATGTGCGTTGAATACATTTCAAACCTTTTTAGCTGACTAGATTTATATATTTTCCACCTTCTGATTGAGTGAGACCGTTAGATTCCCTCTACTTTTTGAGAAATGAGCGTTTCCGTTCTCCCTGGCCACACCTGCACTATGAGTGCGAAATGCCGGCCAGACTGGCCGATGCACAATTTTCTCTACACATGTGCGTTAGTTACCTTTCAAACCCTTACGTTCACTAGATGAATATATTTCCTACCTTATATTTGAGTGAGACCACTAGATTCCGAGTATTATGCGAGATCTGAGTGGTTCCGTTCTCCCATGCATTTGCACTCTAAGTTCCCATACTGACCGACCTGGCCAATGCACCACTTTCCATATACATATGCATTCGATACCTTTCGAACCTCATTAGCTCACTAGATTTATATATTTCCCACCTTCTGATTGAGTGAGACCGCTAGATTCCCTTTACTTTTTTAGAAATGAGCATTTCCGTTCTCCTTGGCCCTACTTGCACTATGAGTGCGAAATGCCGGCCAGACTGGCCGATGCACCATTTTCTCTACACATGTGCGTTAGTTACCTTTCAAACCCTTACGTTCACTAGATGAATTTATTTCCTACCTTACATTTGAGTGAGACCACTAGATTCCGTGTATTATGCGAGACCTGAGCGCTTCCGTTCTCCCTGGCATCTGCACTCTAAGCTCCCATACTGACCGACCTGGCCAATGCACCATTTTCCATATACATATGCATTAGATTCCTTTCGAACCTTATTAGCTCACTAGATTTATATATTTCCCACCTTCTGATCAAGTGAGACCGCTAGATTCCCTTTACTTTTTTAGAAATGAGCGTTTCCGTTCTCCTTGGCCCTACTTGCACTATAAGTGCGAAATGCCGGCCAGACTGGCCGATGCACCATTTTCTCTACACATATGCGTTAGTTACCTTTCAAACCCTTACGTTTACTAGATGAATTTTTTTCCTACCTTCTATTTGAGTGATACCACTAGATTCCGTGTACTATGCGAGATCTGAGCGCTTCCGTTCTCCCTGGCATTTGCACTCTAAGTTCCGATACTGACCGACCTGGCCAATGCACCATTTTCTTTATACATGTGCGTTGAATACATTTCAAACCTTTTTAGCTGACTAGATTTATATATTTCCCACCTTCTGATCGAGTGAGACCGTTAGATTCCCTCTACTTTTTGAGAAATATGCGTTTCCGTTCTCCTTGGCCACACCTGCACTATGAGTGCAAAATGCCGGCCAGACTGGCCGATGCACAATTTTCTCTACACATGTGCGTTAGTTACCTTTCAAACCCTTACGTTCACTAGATGAATATATTTCCTACCTTATATTTGAGTGAGACCACTAGATTCCGTGTATTATGCGAGATCTGAGCGCTTCCGTTCTCCTAGGCATTTGCACTCTAAGTTCCCATATTGACAGACCTGGCCAATGCACCATTTTCCATATACATATGCATTAGATTCCTTTCGAACCTTATTAGCTCACTAGATTTATATATTTCCCACCTTCTGATCGAGTGAGACCGCTAGATTCCCTTTACTTTTTGAGAAATGAGCGTTTCCGTTCTCCTTGGCCCTACTTGCACTATAATTGCGAAATGCCGGCCAGACTGGCCGATGCACCATTTTCTCTACACATGTGCGTTAGTTACCTTTCAAACCCTTACGTTCACTAGATAAATTTATTTCCTACCTTATATTTGAGTGAGACCACTAGATTTTGTGTATTATGCGAGATCTGAGCGGTTCTGTTCTCCTTGGCATTTGCACTCTAAGTTCCCATACTGACCGACCTGGCCAATGCACCATTTTCCATATACATATGCATTAGATTCCTTATTAGCTCACTAGATTTATATATTTCCCACCTTCTGATCAAGTGAGACCGCTAGATTCCCTTTACCTTTTTAGAAATGAGCGTTTCCGTTCTCCTTGGCCCTACTTGCACTATAAGTGCGAAATGCCGGCCAGACTGGCCGATGCACCATTTTCTCTACACATATGCATAAGTTACCTTTCAAACCCTTACGTTCACTAGATGAATTTATTTCCTACCTTCTATTTGAGTGATACCACGAGATTCCGTGTACTATGCGAGATCTGAGCGCTTCCGTTCTCCCTGGCATTTGCACTCTAAGCTCCCATACTTACCGACCTGGCCAATGCACCATTTTCCATATACATATGCATTAGATTTATTTCGAACCTTATTAGCTTACTAGATTTATATATTTCCCACCTTCTGATCGAGTGAGACCGCTAGACTCCCTTTACTTTTTGAGAAATGAGCGTTTCTGTTCTCCTTGGCCCTACTTGCACTATAAGTGCGAAATGCCGGCCAGACTGGCCGATGCACAATTTTCTCTACACAGGTGCGTTAGTTACCTTTCAAACCCTTACGTTCACTAGATGAATATATTTCCTACTTTCTATTTGAGTGAGACCACTTGATTCCGTGTACTATGCGAGATCTGAGCGCTTCCGTTCTCCCTGGCATTTGCATTTTAAGTGATACTGATCGACCTGGCCAATGCACCATTTTCTCTATACATGTGCGTTGAATACATTTCAAACCTTTTTAGCTGACTAGATTTATATATTTCCCACCTTCTGATCGAGTGAGACCGTTAGATTCCCTCTACTTTTTGAGAGATGAGTGTTTTCGTTCTCCCTGGCCCCACCTTCACTATGAGTGAAAAATGCCGGCCAGTCTGGCCGATGCACCACTTTCTCTACACATGTGCGTTAGTTACCTTTCAAACCCTTATGTTCACTAGATGAATTTATTTCCTACCTTCTATTTGAGTGATACCACTAGATTCCGTGTACTATGCGAGATCTGAGCGCTTCCGTTCTCCCTGGCATTTGCACTCTAAGTTCCGATACTGACCGACCTGGCCAATGCACCATTTTCTTTATACATGTGCGTTGAATACATTTCAAACCTTTTTAGCTGACTAGATTTATATATTTCCCACCTTCTGATCGAGTGAGACCATTAGATTCACTCTACTTTTTGAGAAACGAGCGTTTCCGTTCTTCCTGGCCCCACCTGCACTATGAGTGCGAAATGCCGGCCAGACTGGCCGATGCACCATTTTCTCTACACATGTGCGTTAGTTACCTTTCAAACCCTTACGTTCACTAGATGAATTTATTTCCTACCTTCTATTTGAGTGAGACCACTAGATTCCGTGTACTATGCGAGATCTGAGCGCTTCCGTTCTCCCTGGCATTTGCACTCTAAGTTCCCATATTGACAGACCTGGCCAATGCACCATTTTCCATATACATATGCATTAGATTCCTTTGGAACCTTATTAGCTCACTAGATTTATATATTTCCCACCTTCTGATCGAGTGAGACCGCTAGATTCCCTTTACTTTTTGAGAAATGAGCGTTTTCGTTCTCCTTGGCCCTACTTGCACTATAAGTGCGAAATGCCGGCCAGACTGGCCGATGCACCATTTTCTCTACACATGTGCGTTAGTTACCTTTCAAACCCTTACGTTCACTAGATGAATTTATTTCCTACCTTCTTTTCGAGTGAGACCACTAGATTCCGTGTACTATGCGAGATCTGAGCGCTTCCGTTCTCCCTGGCATTTGCACTCTAAGTTCCCATACTGACCGACCTGGCCAATGCACCATTTTCCATATACATATGCATTAGATTCCTTTCGAACCTTATTAGCTCCCTAGATTTATATATTTCCCACCTTTTGATGGAGTGAGACCGCTAGATTCCCTTTACTTTATGAGAAATGAGCGTTTCCGTTCTCCTTGGCCCTACTTGCACTATAAGTGTGAAATGCCGGCCAGACAGGCCGATGCACCATTTTCTCTACACATGTGCGTTAGTTACCTTTCAAACCCTTATATTCACTAGATGAATATATTTCCTACTTTCTATTTGAGTGAGACCACTAGATTCCATGTACTATGCGAGATTTGAGCACTTCCGTTCTCCCTGGCATTTGCACTCTAAGTTCCCATACTGACCGACCTGGCCAATGCACCATTTTCCATATACATATGCATTAGATTCCTTTCCAACCTTATTAGCTCACTAGATTTATATATTTCCCACCTTCTGATGGAGTGAGACCGCTAGATTCCCTTTACTTTTTGAGAAATGAGCGTTTCCGTTCTCCTTGGCCCTACTTGCACTATAAGTTCGAAATACCGGCCAGACTGGCCGATGCACCATTTTCTCTACACATGTGCGTTAGTTACCTTTCAAACCCTTACGTTCACTAGATGAATTTATTTCCTACCTTCTATTTGAGTGAGACCACCAGATTCCGTGTACTATGCGAGATCTGAGCGCTTCCGTTCTCCCTGGCATTTGCACTCTAAGTTCCCATACTGACCGACCTGGCCAATGCACCATTTTCCATATACATATGCATTAGATTCCTTTCGAACCTTATTGGCTCACTAGATTTATATATTTCCCACCTTCTGATCGAGTGAGACCGCTAGATTCCCTCTACTTTTTGAGAAATGAGCGTTTCCGTTCTCCTTGGCCCTAGTTGCACTATAAGTGCGAAATGCCGGCCAGACCGGCCGATGCACAATTTTCTCTACACATGTGCGTTAGTTACCTTTCAAACCCTTACGTTCACTAGATGAATATATTTCCTACTTTCTATTTGAGTGAGACAACTTGATTCCGTGTACTATGCGAGATTTGAGCGCTTCCGTTCTCCCTGGCATTTGCATTTTAAGTTCTGATACTGACCGACCTGGCCAATGCACCATTTTCTCCATACATGTACGTTGAATACATTTCAAACCTTTTTAACTGACTAGATTTATATATTTCCCACCATCTGATCGAGTGAGACCGTTAGATTCCCTCTACTTTTTGAGAAACGAGCGTTTCCGTTCTCCCTGGCCCCACCTGCACTATGAGTGCGAAATGCCGGCCAGACTGGCCGATGCACCATTTTCTCTACACATGTGCGTTAGTTACCTTTCAAACCCTTACGTTCACTAGATCAATATATTTCCTACCTTATTTTCGAGTGAGACCACTAGATTCCGTGTATTATGCGAGATCTGAGCGGTTCCGTTCTCCCAGGCATTTGCACTCTAAGTTCCCATACTGACCGACCAGGCCAATGCACCACTTTCCATATACATGTGCATTAGATTCCTTCCGAATCTTATTAGCTCACTAGATTTATATATTTCCCACCTTCTGATCAAGTGAGACCGCTAGATTCCCTTTACTTTATGAGAAATGAGCGTTTCCGTTCTCCTTGGCCCTACTTGCACTATAAGTGCGAAATGCCGGCCAGACTGGCCGATGCACCATTTTCTCTACACATGTGCGTTAGTTACCTTTCAAACAATTACGTTCACTAGATGAATTTATTTCCTACCTTCTATTTGAGTGAGACCACTAGATTCCGTGTACTATGCGAGATCTGAGCGCTTCCGTTCTCCCTGGCATTTGCACTCTAAGTTCCAATACTGACCGACCTGGCCAATGCACCATTCTCCATATACATATGCATTAGATTCCTTTCGAACCTTATTAGCTCACTAGATTTATATATTTCCCACCTTCTGATCGAGTGAGACCGCTAGATTCCCTTTACTTTTTGAGAAATAAGCGTTTTCGTTCTCCTTGGCCCTACTTGCACTATAAGTGCGAAATGCCGGCCAGACTGGCCGATGCACCATTTTCTCTACACATGTGCGTTAGTTACCTTTCAAACCCTTACGTTCACTAGATGAATTTATTTCCTACCTTCTATTTGAGTGAGACCACTAGATTCTGTGTACTATGCGAGATCTGAGCGCTTCCGTTTTCCCTGGCATTTGCACTCTAAGTTCCTATGCTGACCGTCCTGGCCAATGCACCATTTTCCATATACATATGCATTAGATTCCTTTCGAACCATATTAGCTCACTAGATTTATATATTTCCCACCTTCTGAATGAGTGAGACCGCTAGATTCCCTCTACTTTTTGAGAAATGAGCGTTTCCGTTCTCCTTGGCCCTAGTTGCACTATAAGTGCGAAATGCCGGCCAGACTGGCCGATGCACAATTTTCTCTACACATGTGCGTTACTTACCTTTCAAACCATTACGTTCACTAGATGAATTTATTTCCTACTTTCTATTTGAGTGAGACCACTTGATTCCGTGTACTATGCGAGATCCGAGCGCTTCCGTTCTCCCTGGCATTTGCATTTGAAGTTCCGAGACTGACCGACCTGGCCAATGCACCATTTTCTCTATACATGTGCGTTGAATACATTTCAAACCTTTTTAGCTGACTAGATTTATATATTTCCCACCTTCTGATCGAGTGAGACCACTAGATTCCCTCTACTTTTTGAGAAACAAGCATTTCCGTTCTCCCTGGGCCCACCTGCAGTATGAGTGCGAAATGCCGGCCAGACTGGCCGATGCACCATTTTCTCTACACATGTGCGTTAGTTACCTTTCAAACCCTTACGTTCACTAGATGAATATATTTCCTACCTTATATTTGAGTGAGACCTCTAGATTCCGTGTATTATGCGAGATCTGAGCGCTTCCGTTCTCCCAGGCATTTGCACTCTAAGTTCCCATACTGACCGACCTGGCCAATGCACCACTTTCCATATACATATGCATTAGATTCCTTTCAAACCTTATTAGCTCACTAGATTTATATATATCCCACCTTTTGATCGAGTGAGACCGCTAGATTCCCTTTACTTTTTGAGAAATAAGCGTTTTGGTTCTCCTTGGCCCTACTTGCACTATAAGTGCGAAATGCCGGCCAGACTGGCCGATGCACCATTTTCTCTACACATGTGCGTTAGTTACCTTTCAAACCCTTACGTTCACTAGATGAATTTATTTCCTACCTTCTATTTGAGTGAGACCACTAGATTCCGTGTACTATGCGAGATCTGAGCGCTTCCGTTCTCCCTGGCATTTGCACTCTAAGTTCCCATACTGACCGACCTGGCCAATGCACCATTTTCCATATACATATGCATTAGATTCCTTTCGAACCTTATTAGCTCACTAGATTTATATATTTCCCACCTTCTGATCGAGTGAGACCGCTAGATTCCCTCTACTTTTTGAGAAATGAGCGTTTCCCTTCTCCTTGGCCCTAGTTGCACTATAAGTGCGAAATGCCGGCCAGACTGGCCGATGCACCATTTTCTCTACACATGTGCGTTAGTTACCTTTCAAACCGTTACGTTCACTAGATGAATATATTTCCTACTTTCTATTTGAGTGAGACCACTTGATTCCGTGTACTATGCGAGATCTGAGCGCTTCCGTTCTCCCTGGCATTTGCATTTTAAGTTCCGATACTGACCGACCTGGCCAATGCACCATTTTCTCAATACATGTGCGTTGAATACATTTCAAACCTTTTTAGCTGACTAGATTTATATATTTCCCACCTTCTGATCGAGTGAGACCGTTAGATTCCCTCTACTTTTTGAGAAACGAGCGTTTCCGTTCTCCCTGGCCCCACCTGCACTATGAGTGCGAAATGCCGGCCAGACTGGCCGATGCACCATTTTCTCTACACATGTGCGTTAGATACCTTTCAAACCGTTCCGTTCACTAGATAAATATATTTCCTACTTTCCATTTGAGTGAGACCACTTGATTCCGTGTACTATGCGAGATCTAAGCGCTTCCGTTCTCCCTGGCATTTGCATTTTAAGTTCCGATACTGACTGACCTGGCCAATGCACCATTTTCTCATTACATGTGCGTTGAATACATTTCAAACCTTTTTAGCTGACTAGATTTCTATATTTCCCACCTTCTGATCGAGTGAGACCGTTAGATTCCCTCTACTTTTTGAGAAACGAGCGTTTCCGTTCTCCCTGGCCCCACCTGCACTATGAGTGCGAAATGCCGGCCAGACTGGCCGATGCACCATTTTCTATACACATGTGCGTTAGTTACCTTTCAAACCCTTACGTTCACTAGATAAATTTATTTACTACCTTCTATTTGAGTGAGACCACTAGATTCCGTGTACTATGCGAGATCTGAGCGCTTCCGTTCTCCCTGGCATTTGCACTCTAAGTTCCCATACTGACCGACCTGGCCAATGCACCATTTTCCACATACATATGCATTAGATTCCTTTCAAACCTTATTAGCTCACTAGATTTAAATATTTCCCACCTTCTGATCGAGTGAGACCGCTAGATTCCCTCTACTTTTTGAGAAATGAGCGTTTCCGTTCTCCTTGGCCCTAGTTGCACTATAAGTGCGAAATGCCGGCCAGACTGGCCGATGCACAATTTTCTCTACACATGTCCGTTAGTTACCTTTCAAACCCTTACGTTCACTAGATGAATTTATTTCCTACCTTCTATTTGAGTGAGACCACTAGATTCCGTGTACTATGCGAGATCTGAGCGCTTCCGTTCTCCCTGGCATTTGCACTCTAAGTTCCCATACTGACCGACCTGGCCAATGCACCATTTTCCATATACATATGCATTAGATTCCTTTCGAACCTTATTAGCTCACTAGATTTATATATTTCCCACCTTCTGATCGAGTGAGACCGCTAGATTCCCTCTACTTTTTGAGAAATGAGTGTTTCCGTTCTCCTTGGCCCTAGTTGCACTATAAGAGCGAAATGCCGGCCAGACTGGCCGATGCACAATTTTCTCTACACATGTGCGTTAGTTACATTTCAAACCCTTACGTTCACTAGATGAATATATTTCCTACTTTCTATTTGAGTGAGACCACTTGATTCCGTGTGCTATGCGAGATCTGAGCGCTTCCGTTCTCCCTGGCAT
This sequence comes from Closterium sp. NIES-65, assembly GCA_948144175.1. Taxonomy (NCBI): domain Eukaryota; kingdom Viridiplantae; phylum Streptophyta; class Zygnematophyceae; order Desmidiales; family Closteriaceae; genus Closterium; species Closterium sp. NIES-65. The sequence goes on along the minus strand of CANXME010001645.1, from coordinate 619,516 downwards.
TTGCACTCTAAGTTCCCATACTGACCGACCTGGCCAATGCACCATTTTCTCTATACATGTGCGTTGAATACATTTCAAACCTTTTTAGCTGACTAGATTTATATATTTCCCACCTTCTGATCGAGTGAGACCGTTAGATTCCCTCTACTTTTTGAGAAACGAGCGTTTCCGTTCTCTCTGGCCCCACCTGCACTATGAGTGCGAAATGCCGGCCAGACTGGCCGATGCACCATTTTTTCTACACATGTGCGTTAGTTACCTTTCAAACCCTTACGGTCACTAGAAGAATATATTTCCTACCTTATATTTGAGTGAGACCACTAGATTTTGTGTATTATGCGAGATCTGAGCGGTTCTGTTCTCCTTGGCATTTGCACTCTAAGTTCCCATACTGACCGACCTGGCCAATGCACCACTTTCCATATACATATGCATTAGATTCCTTCCGAACCTTATTAGCTCGCTAGATTTATATATTTCCCACCTTCTGATCGAGTGAGACCGCTAGATTCCCTTTACTTTTTGAGAAATGAGCGTTTCCGTTCTCCTTGACCCTACTTGCACTACAAGTGCGAAATGCCGGCCAGATTGGCCGATGCACCATTTTCTCTACACATGTGCGTTAGTTACCTTTCAAACCCTTACGTTCACTAGATGAATTTATTTCCTACCTTCTTTTTGAGTGAGACCACTAGATTCCGTGTATTATGCGAGATCTGAGCGCTTCCGTTCTCCCTGGCATTTGCACTCTAAGTTCCCATACTGACCGACCTGGCCAATGCACCATTTTCCATATACATATGCATTAGATTCCTTTCGAACCTTATTAGCTCACTAGATTTATATATTTCCCACCTTCTGATCGAGTGAGACCGCTAGATTCCCTCTACTTTTTGAGAAATGAGTGTTTCCGTTCTCCTTGGCCCTAGTTGCACTATAAGAGCGAAATGCCGGCCAGACTGGCCGATGCACAATTTTCTCTACACATGTGCGTTAGTTACCTTTCAAACCCTTACGTTCACTAGATGAATAAATTTCCTACTTTCTATTTGAGTGAGACCACTTGATTCCGTGTACTATGCGAGATCTGAGCGCTTCCGTTCTCCCTGGCATTTGCATTTTAAGTTCCGATACTGACCGACCTGGCCAATGCACCATTTTCTCTATACATGTGCGTTGAATACATTTCAAACCTTTTTAGCTGACTAGATTTATATATTTCCCACCTTCTGATCGAGTGAGACCGTTAGATTCCCTCTACTTTTTGAGAAACGAGCGTTTCCGTTCTCCCTGGCCCCACCTGCACTATGAGTGCGAAATGCCGGCCAGACTGGCCGGTGCACCATTTTCTCTACACATGTGCGTTAGTTACCTTTCAAACCCTTACGTTCACTAGATGAATTTATTTCCTACCTTCTATTTGAGTGAGACCACTAGATTCCGTGTACTATGCGAGATCTGAGCGCTTCCGTTCTCCCTGGCATTTGCACTCTAAGTTCCCATACTGACCGACCGGGCCAATGCACCGTTTTCCATATACATATGCATTACATTCCTTTCAAACCTTATTAGCTCACTATATTAATATATTTCCCACCTTCTGATCGAGTGAGACCGCTAGATTCCCTCTACTTTTTGAGAAATGAGCGTTTCCGTTCTCCTTGACCCCAGTTCCACTATAAGTGCGAAATGCCGGCGAGACAAGCCGATGCACAATTTTCTCTACACATGTGCGTTCGTTACCTTTCAAACCCTTACGTTCATTAGATGAATATATTTCCTACTTTCTATTTGAGTGAGACCACTTGATTCCGTGTACCATGCGAGATCTGAGCGCTTCCGTTCTCCCTGGCATTTGCATTTTAAGTTCCGATACTGACCGACCTGGCCAATGCACCATTTTCTCTATACATGTGCGTTGAATACATTTCAAACTTTTTAGCTGACTAGATTTATATATTTCCCACCTTCTGATCGAGTGAGACCGTTAGATTCCCTCTACTTTTTTAGAAACGAGCGTTTCCGTTCTCCCTGGCCCCACCTGCACTATGAGTGCGAAATGCCGGCCAGACTGGCCGATGCACCATTTTTTCTACACATGTGCGTTAGTTTCCTTTCAAACCCTTACGTTCACTAGATGAATATATTTCCTACCTTATATTTGAGTGAGACCACTAGATTTCGTGTATTATGCGAGATCTGAGCGGTTCCGTTCTCCTTGGCATTTGCACTCTAAGTTCCCATACTGACCGACCTGGCCAATGCACCATTTTCCATATACATATGCATTAGATTCCTTTCGAACCTTATTAGCTCACTAGATTTATATATTTCCCACCTTCTGATCGAGTGAGACCGTTAGATTCCCTCTACTTTTTGAGAAACGAGCGTTTCCGTTCTCCTTGGCCCTACTTGCACTATAAGTGCGAAATGCCGGCAAGACAGGCCGATGCACCATTTTCTCTACACATGTGCGTTAGTTACCTTTCAAACCCTTACGTTCACTAGATGAATTTATTTCCTACCTTCTATTTGAGTGAGACCACTAGATTCCGTGTACTATGCGAGATCTGAGCGCTTCCGTTCTCCCTGGCATCTGCACTCTAAGTTCCCATACTGACCGACCTGGCCAATGCACCATTTTCCATATACATATGCATTAGATTCCTTTTGAACCTTATTAGCTCACTAGATTTATATATTTCCCACCTTCTGACCGAGTGAGACCGCTAGATTCCCTCTACTTTTTGAGAAATGAGCGCTTCCGTTCTCCTTGGCCCTAGTTTCACTATAAGTGCGAAATGCCGGCCAGACTAGCCGATGCACAATTTTCTCTACACATGTGCGTTAGTTACCTTTCAAACCCTTACGTTCACTAGATGAATATGCTTCCTACTTTCTATTTGAGTGAGACCACTTGATTGCGTGTACTATGCGAGATCTAAGCGCTTCCGTTCTCCCTGGCATTTGCATTTTAAGTTCCGATACTGACCGACCTGGCCAATGCACCATTTTCTCTATACATGTGCGTTGAATACATTTCAAACCTTTTTAGCTGACTAGATTTATATATTTCCCACCTTCTGATCGAGTGAGCCTGTTAGATTCCCTCTACTTTTTGAGAAACGAGCGTTTCCGTTCTCCCTGGCCCCACCTGCACTATGAGTGCGAAATGCCGGCCAGACTGGCCGATGCACCATTTTTTCTACACATGTGCGTTAGTTTCCTTTCAAACCCTTACGTTCACTAGATGAATATATTTCCTACCTTATATTTGAGTGAGACCACTAGATTCCGTGTATTATGCGAGATCTGAGCGGTTCCGTTCTCCTTGGCATTTGCACTCAAAGTTCCCATACTGACCGACCTGGCCAATGCACCACTTTCCATATACATATGCATTAGATTCCTTCCGAACCTTATTAGCTCGCTAGATTTATATATTTCCCACCTTCTGATCGAGCTAGATTCCCTTTACTTTTTGAGAAATGAGCGTTTCCGTTCACCTTGACCCTAGTTGCACTATAAGTGCGAAATGCCGGCCAGATTGGCCGATGCACCATTTTCTCTACACATGTGCGTTAGTTACCTTTCAAACCCTTACGTTCACTAGATGAATTTATTTCCTACCTTCTTTTTGAGTGAGACCACTAGATTCTGTGTACTTGCGAGATTTGAGCGCTTCCGTTCTCCCTGGCATTTGCACTCTAAGTTCCCATACTGACCGACCTGGCCAATGCACCATTTTCCATATACATATGCGTTAGATTCCTTTCGAACCTTATTAGCTCACTAGATTTATATATTTTCCACCTTCTGATCGAGTGAGACTGCTAGATTCCCTCTACTTTTTGAGAAATGAGCGTTTTGTTCTCCTTGGCCCTAGTTGCACTATAAGTGCGAAATGCCGGCCAGACTGGCCGATGCACAATTTTCTCTACACATGTACGTTAGTTACCTTTCAAACCCTTACGTTCACTAGATGAATATATTTCCTACTTTCTATTTGAGTGAGACCACTTGATTCCGTCTAGTATGCGAGATCTGAGCGCTTCCATTCTCTCTGGAATTTGCATTTTAAGTTCTGATACTGACCGACCTGGCCAATGCACCATTTTCTCTATACATGTGCGTTGAATACATTTCAAACCTTTTTAGCTGACTAGATTTATATATTTCCCACCTTCTGATCGAGTGACACCGTTAGATTCCCTCTACTTTTTGAGAAACGAGCGTTTCCGTTCTCCCTGGCCCCACCTGCACTATGAGTGCGAAATGCCGGCCAGACTGGCCGATGCACCATTTTTTCTACACATGTGCGTTAGTTACCTTTCAAACCCTTACGGTCACTAGATGAATATATTTCCTACCTTATATTTGAGTGAGACCACTAGATTTTGTGTATTATGCGAGATCTGAGCGGTTCTGTTCTCCTTGGCATTTGCACTCTAAGTTCCCATACTGACCGACCTGGCCAATGCACCACTTTCCATATACATATGCATTAGATTCCTTCCGAACCTTATTAGCTCGCTAGATTTATATATTTCCCACCTTCTGATCGAGTGAGACCGCTAGATTCCCTTTACTTTTTGAGAACTGAGCGTTTCCGTTCTCCTTGACCCTACTTGCACTACAAGTGCGAAATGCCGGCCAGATTGGCCGATGCACCATTTTCTCTACACATGTGCGTTAGTTACCTTTCAAACCCTTACGTTCACTAGATGAATTTATTTCCTACCTTCTTTTTGACTGAGACCACTAGATTCCGTGTATTATGCGAGATCTGAGCGCTTCCGTTCTCCCTGGCATTTGCACTCTAAGTTCCCATACTGACCGACCTGGCCAATGCACCATTTTCCATATACATATGCGTTAGATTCCTTTCGAACCTCATTAGCTCACTAGATTTATATATTTCTCACCTTCTGATCGAGTGAGACTGCTATATTCCCTCTACTTTTTGAGAAATGAGCGTTTCGTTCTCCTTGGCCCTAGTTGCACTATAAGTGCAAAATGCCGGCCAGACTGGCCGATGCACAATTTTCTCTACACATGTACGTTAGTTACCTTTCAAACCCTTACGTTCACTAGATGAATATATTTCCTACTTTCTATTTGAGTGAGACCACTTGATTCCGTCTACTATGCGAGATCTGAGCGCTTCCATTCTCTCTGGAATTTGCATTTTAAGTTCCGATACTGACCGACCTGGCCAATGCACCATTTTCTCTATACATGTGCGTTGAATACATTTCAAACCTTTTTAGCTGACTCGATTTATATATTTCCCACCTTCTGATCGAGTGAGACCAATAGTCCCCTCTAGTTTTTGAGAAACGAGCGTTTCCGTTCTCCCTGGCCCCACCTACACTATGAGTGCGAAATGCCGGCCAGACTGGCCGATGCACCATTTTCTTCACACATGTGCGTTAGTTACCTTTCAAACCCTTACGTTCACTAGATGAATATATTTCCTACCTTAGATTTGAGTGAGACCACTAGATTGCGTGTACTATGGGAGATCTGAGCGCTTCCGTTCTCCCAGGCATTTGCACTCTAAGTTCCCATACTGACCGACCTGGCCAATGCACCACTTTCCATATACATATGCATTAGATTCCTTCCGAACCTCATTAGCTCACTAGATTTATATATTTCCCACCTTCTGATCGAGTGAGACCGCTAGATTCCCTTTACTTTTTGAGAAATGAGCGTTTCCGTTCTCCTTGGCCCTAGTTGCACAATAAGTGCGAAATGTCGGCCAGACTGGCCAATGCACAATTTTCTCTACACATGTGCGTTAGTTACCTTTCAAACCCTTACGTTCACTAGATGAATATATTTCCTACTTTCTATTTGAGTGAGACCACTTGATTCCGTGTACTATGCAAGATCTGAGCGCTTCCGTTCTCCCTGGCATTTGCATTTTAAGTTCCGATACTGACCAGCTTGGCCAATGCCCCATTTTCTCTATACATGTGCATTGAATACATTTCAAACCTATTTAGCTGACTAGATGTATATATTTCCCACCTTCTGATCAAGTGAGACCGTTAGATACCCTCTACTTTTTGAGAAACGAGCGTTTCCGTTCTCCCTGGCCCCACCTGCACTATGAGTGCGAAATGCCGGCCAGACTGGCCGATGCACAATTTTCTCTACACATGTGCGTTAGTTACCTTTCAAACCCTTACGTTCACTAGATGAATATATTTCCTACCTTATATTTGCGTGAGACCACTAGATTCCGTGTATTATGCGAGATCTGAGCGGTTCCGTTCTCCCAGGCATTTGCACTCTAAGTTCCCATACTGACCGACCTGGCCAATGCACCACTTTCCATATAAATATGCATTAGATTCATTCCGAACCTTATTAGCTCACTAGATTTTATATTTCCCACCTTCTGATCGAGTGAGACCGCTAGATTCCCTTTACTTTTTGAGAAATGAGCATTTCCGTTCTCCTTGGCCCTACTTGCACTATAAGTGCGAAATGCCGGCCAGACTGGCCGATGCACCATTTTCTCTACACATGTGTGTTAGTTACCTTTCAAACCCTTACGTTCACTAGATGAATATATTTCCTACTATTTGAGTGAGACCACTTGATTCCGCGTACTATGCGAGATCTGAGCGCTTCCGTTCTCCCTGGCATTTGCATTTTAAGTTCCGATACTGACCGACCTGGCCAATGCACCATTTTCTCTATACATGTGCGTTAAATACATTTTAAACCTGTTTAGCTGACTAGATTTATATATTTCCCACCTTCTGATCGAGTGAGACCGTTAGATCCCCTCTACTTTTTGAGAAACGAGCGTTTCCGTTCTCCCTGGCCCCACCTGCACTATGAGTGCGAAATGCCGGCCAGACTCGCCGATGCACCATTTTCTCTACACATGTGCGTTAGTTACCTTTCAAACCCTTACGTTCACTAGATGAATATATTTCCTACCTTATATTTGAGTGAGACCACTAGATTCCGTGTATCATGCGAGATCTGAGCGGTTCCGTTCTCCCAGGCATTTGCACTTTAAGTTCACATACTGACCGACCTGGCCAATGCACCACTTTCCATATACATATGCATTAGATTCCTTCTTAACCTTATTAGCTCACTAGATTTATATATTTCCCACCTTCTTATCGAGTGAGACTGCTAGATTCCCTTTACTTGTTGAGAAATGAGCGTTTCCGTTCTCCTTGGCCATACTTGCACTATAAGTGCGAAATGCCGGCCAGACTGGCCGATGCACCATTTTCTCTACACATGTGCGTTAGGACCAGGCAAGCTCCTAGACCAGGCAAGCTCCTGGACCAGACAAGCTCGTGAACGAGGCAAGCTCCTGGACCACGCAAGCTCTTGGACCAGGCATGCTCGTGGACCAGGCAAGCTCTTGGACCAGGCAGGTTTCTGGACCAAGCATGCTCCTGGACCATGCAAGCTCCCGAACCACGCAAGCTCCTAGATCAGGCAAGCTCCTGGACCAGGCAAGCTCCTACACTAGGCAAGCTCCTTGACTAGGCACGCTCATGGACCAGGCAAGCTCTTGGACCAGGCAGGCTTGTGGACCAGGCACGCTCCTGGACCAGGCAAGCTCTTGGACCAGGCAATCTCCCGGACCAGGCAAGCTCTTGGACCAGGCAAGCTCCTGGACCAGGCAAGCTCCTGGACCACGCTAGCTCGTGGACCACGCAAGCTCCTGGACCAGGCAAGCTCCTAGACCAGGCACGCTCTTGGACAAGGCACGCTCCTGGACCAGGCAAGCTCCTGGACAAGGCAAGCTCCTGGACCTCGAAGCTCTTGGACCAGGCACGCTCGTGGACCAGGCAAGCTCTTGGACCAGGCACGCTTCTAGACCAAGCAAGCTCCTGGACCAAGCAAGCTCTTGGACCGGGCGCGCTCCAGGACCAGGCAAGCTCCTGGACCAGGCAAGCTCTTGGACCAGGCAAGCTCCTGAACCAGGCATGCTCCTGGACCAAGCAAGCTCCTGGATCAGGCAAGCTCATGGACCAAGCATGCTCCTTCACCAGGCACGCTCTTGGACCAGGCAAGCTCTTGGACCAGGCAAGCTCGTGGACCAGGCACGCTCCAAGACCAGGCAAGCTCCTAGACCAGGCAAGCTCCTGGACCAGGCAAGCTTCTGGACCACGCAAGCTCTTGGACCAGGCACACTCCTGGACCAGGCAAGCTTTTGGACCAGGCAAACTTCTGGACCAAGCAAGCTCGTGAACCAGGCAAGTTCGTGGACCAGGCAAGCTCCTAGACTAGGCAAGCTCTTGGACCAGGCAAGCTCCTTGACCAGGCAAGCTCCTGGACCAGGAAAGCTCTAGGACCATGCACGCTCGTGGACCAGGCACGCTCCTAGACCAGGCAAGCTCTTGGACCAGGCAGGCTCGTGGACCAGGCAAGCTCTTGGACGAGGCAATCTCCTGGATCAGGCAAGCTCCTAGACCATGCAAGCTCCTGGACCAGGCACGCTCGTGGACCAGGCACGATCCTTTACCAGGCACGCTCCTGGATAAGGCAAGCTCGTGGACCAGGCACGCTCCTAGACCAAGCAAGCTCCTGGACCATGCAAGCTCTTGAACGAGGCACGCTCTTCGACCAGGCAAGCTCTTGGACCAGGCAGGCTTCTGGACCAAGTAAGCTCCTTGACCAGGCAAACTTATGGACCAGGCACGCTCCTGGACCAGGCAAGCTCCTGGACCAAGCATGCTCTTGGAATAGGCAAGCTCCTGGACCAGGCAAGCTCCTGGACCAGGCAAGCTCTCGGACCACGCAAGCTCCTGGACCAGGCAAGCTCCAAGACCAAGGAAGCTTCTTGACCAGGCACTCTCGTGGACCAGGCACGCTCTTGGACGAGGCAAGCTCTTGGACCAGGCAGACTCGTGGACCATGCACGCTCCTGGACCAGGCAAGCTCCTGGACCACGCAAGCTCCTGGACCAAGCACGCTCCTGAACCAGGCAAGCTCCTGGACCAGGCAAGCTCATGGACTAGGCAAACTCGTGGACCAGGCAAGATCCTGGACCAGGCAAGCTCCTGGACCAAACAAGCTCCTGGATCACGCAAGCTCCTGTTCCAGGCACGCTCCTAGACCAGGCAAGCTCCTAGACCAGGCAAGGTCCTGGACCGGGCAAGCTCCTCGACCAGGCAAGCTCGTGGACCAGGCAAGCTCCTCGACCAGGCAAGCTCGTGGACCAGGCACGCTCCTTGACCAGGCAAGCTCCTGGACCAGGCAAGCTCCTGGATCACGCAAGCTCTTGGACCAGGCAAGCTCTTGGACCACACAAGCTCCTGGACCAGGTAAGCTGTTGGACCAGGCAAGCTCCTGGACTAGGCACGCTCCTGGACCAGGCAAGCTCCTAGACCAGGCAAGCTCCTGGACCAGGCAAGCTCCTAGACCAGGCAAGCTCCTGGACCAGGCAAGCTCGTTGACGAGGAAAGCTCCTGGACCAGGCAGGTTCGTGGACCAGGCACGCTTGTAGACCGGGCAAGCTCCTGGACCACGCAAGCTCTTGGACCAGGCACGCTCTTGGACCAGGCAAGCTCTTGGACCATTCAGGCTCGTGGACCAGGCAAGCTCTTGGACTAGGCAAGCTCCTGGATCAGGCGAGCTCATGGACCATGCATGCTCTTAGACCAAGCACGCTCATGGACTAGGCACGCTCCTGGACTAGGCACGCTCGAGGACCAGGCAAGCTCGTGGACCAGGCACGCTCCTGGACCAGGCAAGCTCTTCGACCAGGCAAGCTGCTGGACCACGCAAGCTCTTGGACCAGGCACGCACCTGGACCAGGCAAGCTCTTGGACGAGGCACGCTCCTGGATCAGGCAAGCTCACGGACCAGGCAAGCTCTTGGACCTGGCACGCTTCTGGACGGAGTAAGCTCATGGAATAGGCAAGGTCATGGATAGTGCCTCGTCCATGAGCGTGCCTCGTCCAAAAGCTTGCCTGGTCCAAGAGCTTGCCTGGTCTAGGAGCTTGCATGTTCCACGAGCTTGCCTGGTCCACGACCTTGCCTGGTCCAGGAGCTTGCCTGGTCCAGGAGCTTGCCTGGCCGAGGAGTGTGCCTGGTCCACGAGCCTGCCTGGTCTAAGAGCTTACCTGGTCCACTAGTTTGCCTCCTAAAGCAGGCAAACTCGTGGACCAGGCACGCTCGTGGACCAGGCAAGGTCCTGGACCAGGCAAGCTCCTCGACCAAGCTTTTGGACGAGGCATGCTCGTGGACCATGCACGCTCTTGGACTAGGCAAGCTCTTGGACAAGGCAGGCTCGTGGACCAGGCACGCTCCTAGACCAGGCAAGCTCCTGGACCAGGCAAGATCCTGGACCAGGCAAGCTCCTAGACCAGGCAAGATCCTGGACCAGGCAAGCTCCTCGACCAAGCAAACCTGTGGACCAGGCACGCTCCTGGACCAGGAAAGATCCTGGACCAAGCAAGCTCCTGGACCAGGCACGCTCCTGGATCAGGCAAACTCCTGGAACAGGCACGCTCCTGGACCAGGTAAGCTCTTAGACCAGGCAAGCTCTTGGACCACGCAAGCTCTTGGACCACGCAAGCTCTTGGACCAGGCAAGCTCTTGGACCAGGCAAGCTCCTGGACCAAGCAAGCTTTTGGACCATGCAAGCTCCTGGACAAGGCAAGCTCCTGGACCAGGCAAGCTCTTGGACCAGGCAAGCTCCTGGACCAGGCCAGCTCCTGGACCAGGCAAGCTCCAAGACCAGGCAAGCTCCTGCACCAAGCAGGCTTTTGAACCAAGCAAGCTCCTTGACCAGGCAAGCTTCTTGACCAGGCAAGCTCATGGTCTAGGCAAGCTCCTGGACCAGGCAAGCTCTTGGACAAGGAACGCTCCTCGACCAGGCAAGCTCTTGGACCAGGCAGGCTTCTCGACGAAGCAAGCTCCTCGACCAGGCACACTCCTAGACCAGGCAATCTCCTGGACAAGGCAAGTTCTTGGACCAGGCAAGCTCCTGTACCAGGCAAGCTCCTGGACCACGCAAGCTCCTTGACCAGGCACGCTGCTGAACCAGGCAAGCTCCTAGACGAGGGAAGCTCCTGGACCAGGCAAGCTCCTGGACCAGGTAAGCTCCTGGACCAGGCAAGCTCCTGGACCAAGCAAACTTTTGGACCAGGCAAGCTCGTGGACCTGGCAAGCTCCTAGACAAGGCAAGCTCATGGACTAGGCAAGCTCCTGGACCAAGCAAGCTCTTGGACCAGGCAGGCTTCGGGACCAAGCAAGTTCCTGGACCAGGCACACTCCTGGACCAGGCACGCTCCTGGACAAGGCAAGCTCCTGGACCAAGCAAGCTCCTGGACCAGGGAAGCTCGTGGAACATGCAAGCTCCTAGACCAGGCAAGCTCCTGGACCAAGCAAGCTCTTGGACTAGGAAAGCTCCTGGACAAGGCAAGCTCCTTGACCAGGCAAGCTAACGGACCAAGAAAGCTCCTGGACAGGGCAAGCTCCTAGACCAGGCAAGATCCTGGACCAGGCAAGCTCCTGGACCACGCAAGCTCCTGGACTCGGCAAGCTCGTGGACCAGGCACGCTCCTGGACCAGGCAAGCTCCTAGACAAGGCAAGCTCCTGGACCAGGCAAGCTCCTAAACCAGGCAAACTGGTGGACCAAGCACGCTCCTGGACCAAGCAAGCTCCTGGACCACGCAAGCTCCTGGACCATGCAAGCTCTTGGACCAGGCACGCTCCTAGACCAGGCAAGCTCCATGACCAGGCAAGCTCCTGGACTAGGCAAGATCCTGGACCTCGCAAGCTCTTGGACCGGGCAAGCTCCTGGACCAAGCACGCTCGTGGACCAAGCACGCTCTTGGACCAGGCAAGCTCTTGGACCAGGCACACTCGTGGACTAGGCAGGCTTCTGGACTAGGCAAAGTCCTGGACCAGGCAAGCTCCTAGACCAGGCATGCTCGTGGACCAGGAACGCTCGTGGACCAGGCAAGCTCCTGGACCAGGCAAGCTCCATGACCACACAAGCTCCTGGACAAGGCAAGCTCCTGGACTAGGCAAGCTCGTAGATCAGGCACGGTCGTGGACCAGGCAAGCTCCTAGATTCGGCAAGCTCGTGGACCAGGCAAGCTCTTGGACCAGGCAAGCTCCTGGACCAGGCAAGCTCTCGGCCCAGGTAAGCTCCTGGACCAGGCAAGCTCGTGGATTAGGCACGCTCCTGGACCACGCAAGCTCCTGGACCAGGCAAGCTCCTGGAACTTGCAAGCTCCTGGACTAGGCAAGCTCTTGGACCAAGCAAGCTCTTGGTCAACGAGCGTGCCTAGTCCAGGAGCTTGCCTGGTCAAGGAGCTTGTGTGGTCCAGGAGCTTGCCTGGTCTAGGAGTGTGCCTGGTCCACGAGCCTTCCTGGTCCACGAGCTTGCCTGGTCCAAGAGCTTGCCTGGTCCAAGAGCTTGCCTGGTCTAAGAGCTTGCCTGGTCCACGAGCGTGCCTAGTCAAGGAGCTTGCCTAGTCCAGGAGCTTGCCTGGTCCAGGAGCTTGCCTGGTCTAGGAGCTTGCCTGGTCCAGGAGCTTGCATGGTCCAGGAGCTTGCTTGGTCCAGAAGCCTGCGTGGTCCAAGAGCTTGCCTGGTCCACGAGCATGCCTAGTCCAAGAGCTTGCGTGGTCCACAAGCTTACTTGGTCCAGGAGCTTGCCTGGTCCACGAGCTTGCCTGGTCTAGGAGCTTGCCTGGTCCAGGAGCGTGCCTCGTCCAGGAGCTTGCCCGGTCTAGGAGCTTGCCTGGTCCAAGAGCGTGCCTGGTCCACGAGCCTGCCTGGTCCAAGAGCTTGCCTGGTCCAAGAGTGTGCCTGGTCCACAAGCGTGCTTGGTCCAGGAGCTTGCTTGGTCCAGGAGCTTGCCTGGTCAAGGAGCTTGCGTGGTCCAGGAGCTTGCCTGGTCCAGGAGCTTGCCCGGTCCAGGAGCTTGCCTGGTCCGAGAGCTTGCCTGGTCCAGGAGCTTGCGTGGTCCAAGAGCTTGCCTGGTCCACGAGCTTGCCTAATCTAGGAGCTTGTCTGGTCCACGAGCGTGCCTGGTCCATGAGCTTGCCTCGTCGAAGGGCTCACTTGGTCCAGAAGCCTGCCTGGTCCAAGAGCTTGCTTGGTCGGGGAGCGTGCCTGGTCCAAGAGCTTGTGTGGTCGAGGAGCTTGCTTGGTCCAGGAGCGTGCCTGGTCCACGAGCTTGCCTTGTCCAGGAGCGTGCGTGGTCCAGGAGCGTGCCTGGTCCACGAGCGTGACTGGTCCAGAAGCTTGCGTAGTCAAGACCTTGCCTGATCCAGGACCTTGCTTGGTCCAGGAGCCTGCCTGGTCCACGAGCCTGCCTCGTCCAAGAGCTTGCCTGGTCCAGGAGCGTGCCTGGTCCATGAGCGTGCCTGGTCTAGGAGCTTGCCTCGTCGAGGAGCTTGCCTGGTCCAGAGCTTGCCTGGTCCAGGAGCTTGCCTGGTCCACGAGCTCGCCTGGTTCAGGAGCTTGTGTGGTCCAGATGCTTGCCTGGTCTAAGAGCTTGCCTGGTCTAGGAGCGTGCTTGGTCCAAGAGCTTGTGTGGTCCAGGAGCTTGCCTGGTCCGAGAGCGTGCCTGGTCAACGAGCGTGCCTAGTCCAGGAGCTTGCCTGGTCAAGGAGCTTGCGTGGTTCAGGAGCTTGCCTGATCTAGGAGCGTGCCTGGTCCACGAGCCTGCCTGGTCCAAGAGCTTGCCTGGTCCAAGAGCGTGCCTGGTCCACGAGTGTGCCCAGTCCAGGAGCTTGCATGGTCCACAAGCTTGCCTGGTCAAGGAGCGTGCCTGGTCCACGAGCGTGCCTGGTCCAAGAGCTTGCCTGGTCCATGAGCGTGCCTGGTCCACGAGCGTGCCTGGTCCAGGAGCTTGCCTGGTCCAGGAGCTTGCCTGGTCCAAATGCTTGCCTGGTCCAGGAGCTTGCCTGGTCCAAGAGCTTGCCTGGTACAAGAGCTTGCCTGGTCCCCGAGCTTGCCCGGTTGAGGAGCTTGCTTGGTCCAGAAACATTCCATGTCGAAGAGCTTGCCTGGTCCACGAGCTTGCCTGGTCCAGGAGCTTGCCTGGTCCAAGAGCTTGCCTGGTCCAAGAGCTTGCCTGGTCCACGAGCGTGCCTACTCAAGGAGCTTGCCTAGTCCAGGAGCTTGCCTGGTCCAGGAGCTTGCCTGGTCCAGGAGCTTGCCTTGTCTAGGAGCTTGCCTGGTCCAGGAGCTTGCATGGTCCAGGAGCTTGCTTGGTCCAGAAGCCTGCCTGGTCCAAGAGCTTGCCTGGTCCACGAGCATGCCTGGTCCAAGAGCTTGCGTGGTCCACGAGCTTGCTTGGTCCAGTTGCTTGCCTGGTCTAGGAGCTTGCCTGGTCCAGGAGCTTGCCTGGTCCAGGAGTGTGCCTGGTCTAGGAGCTTGCCTCGTCTAGGAGCTTGCCTGGTCCAAGAGCGTGCCTGGTCCACGAGCCTGCCTGGTCCAAGAGCTTGCTTGGTCCAAGAGCGTGCCTGGTCCACAAGCAGGCCTGGTCCAGGAGCTTGCTTGGTCCAGGAGCTTGCCTGGTCCACGAGCTTGCCTGGTCCGAGAGCTTGCCTGGTCCAGGAGCTTGCCTGGTCCAAGAGCTTGCCTGGGCCAAGAGCTTGCCTAATCTAGGAGCTTGCGTGGTCCATGAGCGTGCTTGGTCCATGAGCTTGCCTGGTCCAAGAGCTTACTTCGTCAAGAAGCCTGCCTGGTCCAAGAGCTTACCTGGTCAGGGAGCGTGCCTGGTCCAAGAGCTTGTGTGGTCGAGGAGCTTGCTTGGTCCAGGAGCATGCCTGGTCCACGAGCTTGCCTGGTCTAGGAGCTTGCCTGGTCCAGGAGCGTGCCTGGTCCAGGAGCTTGCCTGGTCTAGGAGCTTTCCTGGTCCAAGAGCGTGCCTGGTCCACGAGCCTGCCTGGTCCAAGAGCTTGCCTGGTCCAAGAGCGTACCTGGTCCACAAGCGTGCCTGGTTCAGGAGCTTGCCTGGTCCAGGAGCTTGCCTGGTCCTAGAACTTGGCTGGTCCAGGAGCTTGCCGGGTCCGAGAGCTTGCCTGGTCCAGGAGCTTGCCTGGTCCAAGAGCTTGCCTGGTCCACGAGCTTGCCTAATCTAGGATCTTGCCTGGTCCCTGAGCGTGCCTGGTCCATGAGCTTGCCTGGTCAAAGAGCTTGCCTGGTCGGGGAGCGTGCCTGGTCCAAGAGCTTGTGTGGTCGAGGAGCTTGCTTGGTCCAGGAGCGTGCCTGGTCCACGAGCTTGCCTTGTCCAGGAGCGTGCCTGGTCCAAGAGCGTGCCTGGTCCACGAGCGTGCCTGGTCCTGGAGCTTGCGTGGTCTAGGAGATTGCCTGATCCAGGAGCTTGCCTGGTCCAAGAGCCTGCCTGGTCCACGAGCCTGACAGGTCCAAGAGCTTGCCTGGTCCAGGAGCGTGCCTGGTCCACGAGCGTGCGTGGTCCAGGAGCTTGCTTGGTCCAAGAGCTTGCCTGGTCCAAGAGCTTGCCTAATCCACGAGCTTGCCTGGTGCAGGAGCTTGCTTGGTCCAGATGCTTGCTTGGTCCAAGAGCTTGCCTGGTCCAGGAGCGTGCTTGGTCCAAGAGCTTGCGTGGTCCAGGAGCTTGCCTGGTCCGGGAGCATGCCTGGTCAACGAGCGTGCCTAGTCCAGCAGCTTGCCTGGTCAAGGAGCTTGCGTGGTCCAGGAGCTTGCGTGGTCTAGGAGCGTGCCTGGTCCACGAGCCTGCCTGGTCCAAGAGCTTGCCTGGTCCAAGAGCATGCCTGGTCCACGAGCGTGCCCAGTCCAAGAGCTTGCCTGGTCCAGAAGCTTGCCTCGTCAAGGAGCGTGCCTGGTCCACGAGCGTGCCTGGTCCAGGAGCTTGCGTGGTCCATGCGCATGCCTGGTCCACGAGTGTGCCTGGTCTAGGAGCTTGCGTGGTGTGGGAGCTTGCTTGGTCCACGAGCGTGCCTACTCCACGAGCTTGCCTTGTCCAGGAGCGTGCGTGGTCCAGGAGCATGCCTGGTCCACGAGCGTGCCTGGTCCAGGAGCTTGCGTGGTCTAGGAGCTTGCCTGATCCATGAACTTGCCTGGTCCAAGAGCTTGCCTAGTCCTCGAGTCTGCCTGGTCCAAGAGCTTGCCAGGTCCAGGAGCGTGCCTTGTCCACGAGCGTGCCTGGTCTAGGAGCTTGCTTGGTCCAGGAGCTTGCCTGGTCCAAGAGCTTGCCTTGTCCAGGAGCTTGCGTGGTCCATGAGCTTGCCTGGTTCAGGAGCTTGCTTGGTCCAGATGCTTGCCTGGTTCAAGAGCTTGCGTGGTCCAGGAGTTTGCCTGGTTAGGGAGCGTGCCTGGTCAACGAGTGTGCCTAGTCCAGGAGCTTGCCTGGTCAAGGAGCTTGCGTGGTCCAGGAGCTTGCCTGGTCTAGGAGCGTGCCTGGTCCACGAGCCTGCCTGGTCCAAGAGCTTGCCTGGTCCAAGAGCGTGTCTGGTCCACGAGCGTGCCCAGTCCAGGAGCTTGCGTGGTCCAGAAGCTTGTGTGGTCAAGGAGCGTGCCTGGTCGACGAGCGTGCCTGGTCTAGGAGCTTGCCTGGTCCATGAGCGTGCCTGGTCCACGAGCGTGCCTGGTCTAGGAGCTTGCCTGGTTTAGGAGCTTGCCTGGTCCAGGAGCTTGCCTGGTCCAGGAGCTGGCCTGGTCCAGGAGCTTGCCTGGTCCAAAAGCTTGCCTGGTCTAGGAGCTTGCCTCGTCCAGTAGCGTGCCTGGTCCATGAGCTTGCCTTGTCCAGGAGCTCACTTGGTCCAGAAGCATGCTTGGTCCAAGAGCTTGCCTGGTCAAGGAGCGTGCCTGGTCCAAGAGCTTGCGTGGTCCTGAAGCTTTTTTGGTCCAGGAGAGTGCCTACTCGACAAACTTGCCTTGTCCAGGAGCATGCCTGGTCCAGGAGCATGCCTTGTCCACGAGCGTGCCTGGTCCAGGAGCATGCGTGGTCTAGGAGCTTGCCAGATCCATGAACTTGCCTGGTCCAAGAGCTTGCCTGGTCCACGAGCCTGCCTGGTCCAAGAGCTTGCCAGGTCCAGGAGCGTGCCTTGTCCACGAGTGTGCTTGGTCCAGGATCTTGCCTTGTCCAAGAGCTTGCCTGGTCCAAGAGCTTGCCTGGTCCATGAGCTTGCCTGGTCCCCGAGCTTGCCTGGTTTAGGAGCTTGCGTGGTCCACAAGCTTGCGTGGTCCAAGAGCTTGCCTGGTCCACGAGCTTGCCTTGTCCAGGAGCGTGCCTGGTCCAGGAGCATGCCTGGTCCACGAGCGTGCCTGGTCCAGGAGCTTGCGTGGTCTAGGAGCTTGCCTGATCCAGGAGCTTGCCTGGTCCAAGAGCTTGCCTGGTCCACGAGCATGCCTGGTCAAAGAGCTTGCCTGGTCCAGGAGCGTGCCTGGTCCACGAGTGTGCCTGGTCCAGGAGCTTGCCTGGTCCAAGAGATTGCCTGGTCCAGGAGCTTGCCTGGTCCACGAGCTTGCCTGATTCAGGAGCTTGCTTGGTCTAGAAGCTTGCCTGGTCCAGGAGCTTGCCTGGTCCAGGAGCTTGCCTGGTCCATGAGCCTGCCTGGTCCAAGAGCTTGCCTGGTCCAAGAGCGTGCCTAGTCCACGAGCTTCCCTGGTCCAGGAGCTTGCCTGGTCTAGGAGCTTGCCTGGTCTAGGAGCTTGCCTAGTCCAGGAGCTTGCCTGGTGTAGGAGCTTGCCTGGTCCAGGAGCTTGCCTGGTCCAGGAGCTTGCCTGCTCCAGAAGCTTGCGTGGTCCAGAAGCCTGCCCGGTCTAAGAGCTTGCCTGTTCGAGGAGCGTCCCTGGTCCAAGAGCTTGCGTGGTCTGGGAGCTTGCCTGGTCCAGGAGCTTGCTTGGTCCAGAAGCGTGACTGGTCCAAGATCTTGCCTGGTCCAGGAGCGTGCCTGGTCCAAGAGCTTGCGTGGTACAGGAGCTTGCATGGTCCAGAAGCTTGCCTGGTCCAGGAGCTTCCCTGGTCAAGGAGCCTGCCTGGTCCAAGAGCTTGGCTGGTCCAAGAGAGTGCCTTGTCCACGAGAGTGCCTGGTCCAGGACCTTGCCTAGTCCAGGAGCTTGCCTGGTCCTGGAGCTTGCCTAGTCCAAGAGCCTGCCTGGTCCAGGAGCTTGCCTGGTCCAGGAGCGTGCCTGGTCTGCGAGCTTGCCTGGTCCAGGAGCCTTCCTCGTCCAGGAGCTTGCGTGGTCCAAGAGCTTTCCTGGTCCAAGAGCTTGCCTGGTCTAGGAGCTTGCCTGGTCCAGGAGCGTGCCTGATCCACGAGCTTGCCTGGTCCAAGAGCTTGCCTAGTCCAGGAGCATGACTGGTCGAGGAGCGTGCCTGGTCCAGGAGCTTGCCTGGTCCAGGAGCTTGTCTGGTCAACGAGCCTGCTTGGTCCAGGAGCTTGCCTGGTCCAGGAGCGTGCATGGTCCACGAGCGTGCCTGGTCTAGGAGCTTGCCTGGTCCAGGAGCTTGCCTGGTCCAGGAGCTTGCCTGGTCCAAGAGCATGCTTGGTCTAGAAGCCTGCCTAGTCCAAGAGCTTGCCTGGTCCAGGAGCATGCCTGGTCCAAGAGCTTGCCTGGTCCAGGAGCTTGCGTGGTCGAGGAGCTTACCTGGTCCAGGAGCTTGCCTGGTCCAGGAGCTTGCCTGGTCTAAGAGCTTGCCTGGTCCAGGAGCTTGCCTGGTCTAGGAGCTTGCCAGGTCCAAGAGCTTGCCAGGTCCAAGAGCTTGCGTCGTCCATGAGCTTGCCTGGTCTAGAAGCTTGCCTGGTCCATGAGCTTGCCTGGTCCAAGAGCGTGCCTGGTCCAGGAGCTTGCCTGCTCCAAGAGCTTGCCTGGTCCAAGAGCTTACGTGGTCGAGGAGCTTGCCTTGTCCAGGAGCTTGCTTTGTCCAGGAGCTTGCGTGGTCCAAGAGCTTGCCTGGTCCAAGAGCTTGCGTGGTCCGGGTGCTTGCCTAGTCCAGGAGCTTGCCTGGTCCAGGAGCTTGCCTGGGCCAGGAGCTTGAATGGTCCAAGAGCTTGCGTGGTCCAGGAGCTTTCCTGGTCCAAGAGCTTGCCTGGTCTAGGAGCTTTCCTGGTCCAAGAGCTTGCCTGGTCTAGGAGCTTGCGTGGTCGAGCAGCTTGCCTGGTCCTGGAGCGTGCCTGGTCCAGGAGCTTGCCTGGTCCAAGAGCTTGCGTGGTCGAGGAGCTTGCATGGTCCAGGAGCATGCCTGGTCCAGGAGCTTGCCTGGTCCAAGAGCTTGCATGGTCCAGGAGCTTTCCTGGTCCACTAGCTTGCCTTGTCTAGGAGCTTGCCTGGTCCAAGAGCTTGCTTGGTCTAGGAGCTTGCCTGGTCCAAGAGCTTGCCCAGTCCAGGAGCGCGCCTGGTCCTGGAGCTTGCCTCGTCCAAGAGCTTGCGTGGTCGAGGAGCTTGCCTGGTCCAAGAGCTTGCCTGGTCCAAGAGCTTTGCCTGGTCCAAGAGTTTGCCTAGTCCAAGAGATTGCGTGATCCAGGAGCTTGACTGGTCCAGGAGCTTGCCTGGTCCAGGAGCTTGCCT
>CANXME010001637.1:0-10139 GCA_948144175.1 Closterium sp. NIES-65 | reverse complement strand
TAGTGTGCAAAATAGCAAGAAAAAGGGCCTAGCGTGTGCAAAATAAAAGAACAAGGGCCTAGCGTGTGCAAAATTGCAAGAACAAGGGCTAGCGTGTGCAAAATAAAAAGAACAAGGGCTAGCGTGTGCAAAATAAAAAGAACAAGGGCCTAGCGTGTGCAAAAATAAAAAGAACAAGGGCCTAGCGTGTGCAAAATTGCAAGAACAAGGGCCTAGCGTGTGCAAAATGCAAGAACAAGGGGCCTAGCGTGTGCAAAATTGCAAGAACAAGGGCCTAGCGTGTGCAAAAAATCAAGAACAAGGGCCTAGCGTTGCAAAATAGCAAGAACAAGGGCCTAGCGTGTGCAAAATAAAAAGAACAAGGGCCTGCATGTGCAAAATTGCAAGAACAAGGGCCTAGCGTGTGCAAAATAAAAAGAACAAGGGCATAGCGTGTGCAAAATAGCAAGAACAAGGGCCTAGCGTGTGCAAAATAAAAAGAACAAGGGCCTATGTGTGCAAAATAAAAAGAACAAGGGCCTAGCGTGTGCAAAATTGCAAGAACAAGGGCCTAGCGTGTGCAAAATTGCAAGAACAAGGGCCTAGCGTGTGCAAAATAGCAAGAGCAAGGGCCTAGCGTGTGCAAAAAATCAAGAACAAGGGCCTAGCCGTTCGCGAAATAGCAAGAACAAGGGCCTAGCGTGTGCAAAATAAAAAGAACAAGGTCTAGCGTGTGCAAAATTGCAAGAACAAGGGCGCCTAGGTGTGCAAAATAAAAAGAACAAGGGCATAGCGTGTGCAAAATTAGCAAGAACAAGGGCCTAGCGTGTGCAAAATAAAAAGAACAAGGGCCCTAGCGTGTGCAAAATAAAAGAACAAGGGCCTAGCGTGTGCAAAATTGCAAGAACAAGGGCCTAGCGTGTGCAAAATTGCAAGAACAAGGGCCTAGCGAGTGCAAAATAGCAAAAACAAGGGCCTAGCGTGTGCAAAAATGCAAGAACAAAGGCCTAGCGTGTGCAAAATAGCAAGAACAAGGGCCTACGCGTGCAAAAAATCAAGAACAAGGGCTAGCGTGTGCAAAATAGCAAGAACAAGGGCCTAGCGTGTGCAAAATAAAAAGAACAAGGCCTAGCGTGTGCAAAATAGCAAGAACAAGGGCCTAGCGTGTGCAAAACAAAAAGAACAAGGGCCTAGCGTGTGCAAAATAGCAAGAACAAGGGCCTAGCGTGTGCAAATTAAAAAGAACAAGGGCTAGCGTGTGCAAAATAAAAGAACAAGGTCTAGCGTGTGCAAAATAGCAAGAACAAGGGCCTAGCGTGTGCAAAATAAAAGAACAAGGCCATAGCGTGTGCAAAATAGCAAGAACAAGGGCCTAGCGTGTGCAAAATAAAAAGAACAAGGGCTAGCGTGTGCAAAATAAAAAGAACAAGGGCCTAGCGTGTGCAAAATTGCAAGAACAAGGGCCTAGCGTGTGCAAAATTGCAAGAACAAGGGCCTAGCGAGTGCAAAATTGCAAGAGCAAGGGCCTAGCGTGTGCAAAAAATCAAGAACAAGGGCCTAGCGTCGCGAAATAGCAAGAACAAGGCCTAGCGTGTGCAAAATAAAAAGAACAAGGGCTAGCATGTGCAAAATTGCAAGAACAAGGGCCTAGCGTGTGCAAAATAAAAAGAACAAGGGCATAGCGTGTGCAAAATAAAAAGAACAAGGGCCTAGGTGTGCAAAATAAAAGAACAAGGGCCTAGCGTGTGCAAAATAAAAAGAACAAGGGCCTAGCGTGTGCAAAATTGCAAGAACAAGGGCCTAGCGTGTGCAAAATTGCAAGAACAAGGGCCTAGCGTGTGCAAAATAAAAGAACAAGGGCATAGCGTGTGCAAAATAAAAGAACAAGGGCCTAGCGTGTGCAAAATAGCAAAGAACAAGGGCCTAGCGTGTGCAAAATTGCAAGAACAAGGGCCTAGCGTGTGCAAAATTGCAAGAACAAGGGCCTAGCGGTGCAAAATAGCAACAGCAAGGGCCTAGCGTGTGCAAAATCAAGAACAAGGGCCTAGCGTTCACGAAATAGCAAGAACAAGGGCCATAGCGTGTGCAAAATAAAAAGAACAAGGGTCCTAGCATGTGCAAAATTGCAAGAACAAGGGCCTAGCGTGTGCAAAATAAAAAGAACAAGGGCATAGCGTGTGCAAAATAGCAAGAACAAGGCCTAGCTTGTGCAAAATAAAAAGAACAAGGGCCTAGCGTGTGCAAAATAAAAAGAACAAGGGCCTAGCGTGTGCAAAATTGCAAGAACAAGGGCCTAGCGTGTGCAAAATTGCAAGAACAAGGGCCTAGCGAGTGCAAAATAGCAAGAGCAAGGGCCTAGCGTGTGCAAAAAATCAAGAACAAGGGCCTAGCGTTCGCAAAATAGCAAGAACAAGGGCCTAGCGTGTGCAAAATAAAAGGAACAAGGGTCTAGCATGTGCAAAATTGCAAGAACAAGGGCCTAGCGTGTGCAAAATAAAAGAACAAGGGCATAACGTGTGCAAAATAGCAAGAACAAGGGCCTAGCGTTGCAAAATAAAAAGAACAAGGGCCTAGCGTGTGCAAAATTGCAAGAAAAAGGGCCTAGCGTGTGCAAAATTGCAAGAACAAGGGCCTAGCGAGTGCAAAATAGCAAGAGCAAGGGCCTAGCGTGTGCAAAAATCAAGAACAAGGGCCTAGCGGTTGCAAATAGCAAGAACAAGGGCCTAGCGTGTGCAAAATAAAAAGAACAAGGGTCTAGCATGTGCAAAATTGCAAAACAAGGGCCTAGCGTGTGCAAAATAAAAGAACAAGGGCCTAGCGTGTGCAAAATAAAAAGAACAAGGGCATAGCGTGTGCAAAATAAAAAGAACAAGGGCCTAGCGTGTGCAAAATAAAAAGAACAAGGGCCTAGCGTGTGCAAAATTGCAAGAACAAGGGCCTAGCGAGTGCAAAATAGCAAGAGCAAGGCCTAGCGTGTGCAAAAAATCAAGAACAAGGGCCTAGCGTTGCGAAATTGCAAGAACAAGGGCCTAGCGTGTGCAAAATAAAAAAAACAAGGGTCTAGCATGTGCAAAATTGCAAGAACATGTGAAACTAGGAGCAGAGGAATGAATTGACTAAGTCAGAGTTGGGTACAAATACAACCCTAGCAAACTGTACCCCATATGTGCTACCCCACTATAGCCTACAAACATGCATCAGCTATAATAATCTGACACACCCCCATAGGCAAAGTGGGGGAGAACAAGGGGTCACAAGACCAGTCAAGCAAAGCAAAACAAGCTCAGGGTGGATCACAAAGTCACCACACAGTCCGAGCACAAGAGCAAGGCCAGAGGCCAGTTCACATGCAGGAGTAAAGACATATATATAAAACTAGACAAGCAAGAGCAGGTATATATATGTCAAAGTACAAGTAAAGTCAAGAAGAGAGCAAGTGAGGCAAGACAGGTACAAGACCCAGCTGGGTACAAAAGCGCTGATGGTCGCAAGGCGCAAGTGCCTTGGTGAACACATCAGCAGTGTTGGCCTCAGAGGCCACGTACGCAAGTCGCAACTGACCACGCTGCTGCAGCTCACGAGCAAGGAAGTAGCGGAGAGCAATGTGCTTCGTTCTGTGCTCCAAGCGCTGCTCTCGACACAAGGCCAGCATGGCCTTGTTGTCTACGTACAGCACTGGAGGAGAACGAGGCAGCTCTCCAAGGTCAGTCAGCAGGTAGGTGAGCCAGCGAAGCTCCTGTGCAGCCATGGCCCCGGCGTAGATCTCAGCCTCACAACTGGAGCCGAGAACCGAAGACGAGCGAGTAGACCGCCACGAGACAGAGCCGGAACCAAGGCTGAAGGTGTAACCCTGTGACGACCGCTGCGTAGCCTGGTCGTCAGCCCAAGAAGCGTCTGCGTGCCCAGTAAGGACCACTGGACTCCGCCCTCCAAGCACTAGCCCCATGCCCGACGTACTGCACAGGTAGCGCAATACCCTCTTCGCTGCAGCCATGTGCTCTGGTCGGTGTCTCCCAGGAGCAACATAGCGTGCAAGGATGCTCAGAGGGTATGCAAGGTCAGGTCGTGTGCAGGTCATCAGGTACATGAGGCAGCCAACAAGCTCTGCATACGGACCACTCGACTCTACGGACTCATCCGAAGGCAGAGCTGAGAGTGAGTGGCGAGTAGGCAGAGGAGTGGCCTGAGGCGAGGAGTACGTGAAGCCGAAGCGCTGAAGGACCTGCTGCACCATGTGTGACTGAGTCAGGGTAATGGTGCGGCGTGCTCTGTCCCGAGTGATCTGCAAGCCAAGGTAGCTGCGCAGTTCACCCAGGTCTGTGCACGTGTGTCTCTTCAGCAGCTCGGACTTCACGTAGGCGAGTCCAGCAGTGTCCGCTGTGGCAAAGACCAAGTCGTCGACGTACACGAGGATGTAGAACGGCGGCAGGGAAGTGTCGGTGCGAAGAAACAGCGACGGGTCAGCAGTAGAAGGAGCAAACCCAAGAGCCGCAAGCGTAGTCCTCAGTGTGTCGTGCCACTCACGCGGTGCCTGGCGGAGACCGTAGACTGGCCGTCGGAGGCTCCACTGGGTGCCAGGAGGGAAAGTCCCAGTGAAGCCAGGCGGACGGCGCAGCCAGATCTCCTCGTGCAGGCTACCCTGCAGGAACGCAGTGCTGAAGTCGAGAGAGTGAAGCTCGTAGTCGCGCTGAGCGGCAATGTGCAGCAGCACCCGAAGAGTGGTCATCTTCGGGGTGGGAGAGAAGGTCTGAAAGTAGTCAACTCCCTGCCGCTGACTGAAGCCACGAGCCACGTAACGCGCCTTGAAGACAGGCGGCGAGCCCGGCGGCCGCTTCACCCTGAAGATCCACATGCCACTGACGATGTTCGCCCCAGGAGGGGGAACCGCGTCAACGTAGGTGCCTGTGGACTTCCAGGAAGCCATCTCTGCATCCATAGCTGCCTGCCACTGAGAGGAGTAGGGACCCTCTACGGCCTCCGCGTAAGAACGCGGAGTCGGGATGTCTAGTGCATCCGGGTCTCCCTCAGGGGCTAGCAGTACAGACGCGAGACGAGGTGAAGCAGCGGCTAGACACTGGAACTCCTCCTGCCTGTCCTCTAGGACGTCCGTGCCAAGGGCACACTCACCCCCGACGGACGGAGGACAGGCGGACTCAGACTCAGCGACAAGACGAGCAGCGTAGTCTAGACGACAGCGCGCAGCAAAGTCGACAAGCTCAGTGACAAGGGCAGACGCAGCAGACGACTCGAAGGAAGGGTCAGTGACAGCAGTAGCAAGGAGACGCGTGACAGTAGGACTGGCAGCACGAAGAGAGTCCGACTCCGGGTCGGCAAGAGCAGGAAGAGAGGAAGCAGGAGGAGAAGGCAAAGGGGCACGCAGAGGAGCAGTGGACGGACGCAGTGACATCCGGTGCGTGCCAGGGACAGGAGGAGGACGCTGACGCGACCCGCGACCACTAGCGCGCTCAGTACGAACAGGCGACGCAGGACGAGACGCAGGCTCACGACGCTCAGTAAGACCTCCAGTCGGACCAGCGTAGGGAGAAGGAGCAGGCAAAGGGGAGGCAGGCTGTAGCTGTGGCTGTGACCGGACAGGCTGCGGACCCTCTAAGGAAGGAGGAGGAGGTGTAAGACCAAGAACCTGCTGCAGGAGCGGAACGAAGTACGGTCGAGGCCGCGCGGCGACGCCAGAAACAGCAGGAACAGCACCAGCACCCCCGGCAGGAGCACCCACTCCAGCAGCACCTCCAGCAGAACCACCAGAAGCTCCAGAACCTCCAGCAGCAGCACCAGGAGCACCGTCAGTCGGACCACCAACCGCAGGCTCAGCGCCAACGTCCTCAGCAGGACCAGCTCCAGGAGAACTCTCAGACCCAGCAGCTCCAGCACCCACAGGACGAGCACCGCCAGGTCGCGTGGCAGCAGCGCCCTCCGCAGCCGAAGAACCACCAGCACCAGCGGCACGCCTCCAGCGCCGGGCAAACCACTCACGCAGCTCCTGTGGAGAGAGCGGCTCCCGGCGAGACGAAGCACCCCCAGGCACAGCACCTCCAGGCTCGGCACCTCCCGGCTCAGCACCCCCAGGCTCAGCACCCCCAGACACAGCACCCCCAGGCACAGTACCCCCAGGCTCAGCACCCCCAGGCTCAGCACCCCCAGACTCCGCACCCCCAGGCTCAGCACCCCTAGACTCCGCACCCCCAGGCTCAGCTCCCGCAGCAGCACCGAGTCACCAGTGACCTCGACAGGCTCGACCGCGTCTACCTGAGACACACCTGAAGGGGCAGGACCCTGAGGGGGAGGGGGACTACTGGGGGGGGACCTGGTACCAAGAAGAGGGGGGGTGGGGGAGGGACGGAGTGCGGTAGGGGAAGAGGCGGTAGTAGGGTACCGACTCGTCGAACGTGACGTCCTGGGAGGACAGAACACGTCGAGAGGTGGGGTGGTAAAACTGCCACCCAGGGGCGTCGGGGGGGAACCCGAGGAAGACGCAGGGAGAAGCACGAGGGGACAGCTTGTCCGCAGACAGGTCGCGAACAAACGCCCGAGATCCCCAGACCCGGAACGCCGACGCATCGCCAACCTTCCCCGTCCACAACAGAGCTGGGGAGGTCTCCGGTCGAGAGACCCTGGGGTGGAGGTTGATCTGGTGCGCAGCGTACCTGACCGCAAACGGCCACAGAAAATGGGGAGCAGCCGCATGCATCATGGACGTACGAGCGACGTCCATGACCATGCCAATGCGGCGCTCAGCAATCCCATTCTGCTGTGGTGAGTCCGGAAGCGTGAAGGTCTGACGGATGCCTCGCACACGACAGTAGGCACTCAGGAGGGCCGAGGAGAACTCTCCGCCTCTGTCCGAGTGCAGACGCAAAACAGGGAAGTCAGAGCCAAAGCTTCTCCGAAGCTGAAGACGAGCTGCGCGGATCCAGTCGATCAACACCTGAGTGACCTCACCCTTGCTGCGCAAGGGGAAGACTGTGGTGTAACGCGAGTAGTCGTCAACCACCAGCAGGAAGTAGCGCTCCTGACCCTGTCCACGGACGCGGGCTGGGCCCCACACGTCCATGTGAAGCGTCTGCAACGGGGCCTCTGTCGGAGGAAACTGGGAGGAGTGAGGGGCAGCACGCTGGCGCCCCTCGACACAGGGGACACAGGCAGGGCCAGGGCCCGGAGGAAGGGGAGGGAGGGACCGGGGAAGACCAGACACAAGGACCCGCGAGGCCATGCCTCTGAGCCGAAGCAGAGAGGGGTGGCCAAGGCGGTGGTGCCAGAGGAGGGTCTCGTGAGACAGACGACGACACGAACAAGGGGCAGACTCAGGACCAGACCTGGACGCTGCAGCAAACACCTGACCAGACGAAGGGGCCCTACCAGACGCAGTACCTGGAGGAGAAGCAGTGGTCAGTGTGTACAGGCTCGACCCGGCCGACGTGTAAACGTAGCCAGGTGGCGACCTGTATCCGCCTCCGTACAGTGGGTCACCCGCTGACGAGCAGGGGTGAACTGGTGGACACCTGCATCCTGGAGGTCAGCACCACTCACCAAGTTCGTCGAGAACGAGGGGAGGTAGAGACCAGTCAGGGTGCCAGAGGGGGCCGCCGGACACGGGAGGACAGTGGAGAAGCGAGACAGGACAGGCCCCCCAGAGGGGTCCGCCAGGGACACCGCAACCGGCCGACTCAGCGGCGTGAGAGTGGTGCGGTCCCTAAAGAAGGAGCGAGACGCTCCAGAGTCAAGGGTGAAGGTGTGAGAGGCCGAAGCCGACACAGTACCTGAGAGGGCGGACTCACCAGTACCTGAAAGCACAGACGCACTGGCACCTAGAGCAGTAGCCTCACTAGTACCTGACGCGGCAGTACCAATGCCCGGGTCGGGCGGGAAACACCGGTAACAGTCATCCTCATCACTACCAGTCACAGCATACATAGCAGAGAGAATAGCATCAAAATCAAGATCATAAATAGCTACACCAGCCCTAGACAGCTCTCCCCAGCGGGGGATCTCAGCGGCCTCCGGAAACTGCTGACGCCAGGCGTCGGTCAGGCGGCCAAAGCAGCGACGGGCTGTGTGGGCGCCTCCACACCTCTCCCCTGCACGGTCACCAGTGCGAAGAACGTAGGGGCAGGGACCAAGCGCACCACCGCGCTGACGCGCTGCAAGTACCACTCACGGAGCTGCTGAGGGCCGGGGACGGTGCGAGAGCGCTGCTGCTGCTGCGGCTGCTGCTGCGGCTGCTGCTGCTGCTGCTGCTGGCGCTGACCACCCCCAGAGCTGCTCCGCTGGGACGAGCCACTCCGACCCCCTCTCCACCGCCACCCCCGCCTCCACCGCCACCCCCGTCGCCACCGCCACCTCCCCCACCAGGACCGTCGCTCCCACCGCTCCCACCGCCTCCTCCGCTACCACCTCCGCCGCCACCTCCGCCTCCACCGCCGCCACTAGTACCTCCACTCCCGCCACCACCCCCCCCGCCACCCCCACTCCCCCCCCCACCCCCACCGCCTCCTCCACCGCCCCCTCTGGCTCCACCCGCTCCCTTGCCCCCCTTGCCCTTGCCAGTGCGGCGTCTGCCACTGGGGGCAGACGCCGCGCCGACCGACTCAAAACCAACGAGGTCGGCCGCAGCGGCAGAGGCGACAGAGGGCAGCAGGGGGGAGGGACCACACCCCTCAAAGATGGGGGTGCGAGGGTCACCCCGAGAGGCCCCTACAGCGACAATACTCTTCTCAGCCGCTAGCAGGGACTCCTCAAGGAGGTCGACAGTGAGAGTGGTGGGACAGACAGAGAGAAACTGGTCCCTAACGACACGAAGGGACTCAGGAAGACGGGTGACGAGAAAGTAGAGAGTGATGTACATGGGAGGAGGGTTCGCAGCGCGGAACTCAGCAGGAAGGGCAGCGCGGTAGCGGGTGTCACTAGCGCGGAGGTGGGTAACGAGGTCAGCGACAGTGGGAAAGGAAGCGAGGTCAGGGAAGAGAAACGGTAGCATGAGGCGGCTAAGGGTAGCGGAGGAAGGGGAGGAGTAGCGCGCAACTACAGCGTCGTACAAGGCCTGAGCGGTCTTGCACTGACTAAAGTGGGCACGCTCAGAGGAAGGGAGGTGGCGACGCACAGCAAGACGTGCAGCAGCATCGCGGGTCGCCCACTTGGAGCGAACGGCAGAGTCAGCATCAGCAGGCGGGGCAGGGACAGCGCCAGAGACAAAGTCAAAGAGAGAGACCTCATCTACCGCATCACACAGTAAGTACAGCTGCAGGTCCTCGATCCAGACGGCAAAGTCAATGGCCCTCCCCTCAGCGTCAAAAGTGAGAACATTGGGGGTGGCCATAGCAGCAGCTGAAAGTCTCACCGGGATGGGAGAGTCGGGTAGGTCAGCAGCAGGCGGCTCGGGCTGCTCGTGCAGCTCAGGCGGCTCGGGCTGCTCAGGTACCGGGCGGCTCGGCTACTGCGGGCGGCTCGGCTCTGCGGGCGGCTCGGCTGCTGCTGGGCGGCTCGGCTGCTGCTGGCAGCTCGGCTGCTGCTGGCGGCTCGGCTGCTGCGGGGCGGCTCGGCTGCTGCTGGGCGGCTCGGCTGCTGCTGGGCGGCTCGGCTGCTGCTGGTGCGGCTCGGCTGCAGTGCAGGTGCGGGGCCGGGACAAGGCCGGCGGTAAGGCCGGCGGTAGGCCAAGTAGGAGCCGGCGGCGGCCCGAGTAGGAGGCCGGCGGCGGGGCCGAGTAGGAGGCCGCGGCAGGGCCGTGTAGGAGGCCGGCGGCGGGCCGAGTAGGAGGCCGGCGACGGGCCGAGTAGAGCTCCGCGGCAGGGCCGTGTAGGAGGCCGCGGCGGGGCCGAGTAGGAGCCGGCGGCGGGCCGAGTAGGAGCCGGCCGGGCCGTGTAGGAGGCCGGCGGCGGGCCGTGTAGGAGGCGGCGGCGGAGCCGAGTAGGAGCCGGCGGCGGGGCCGTGTAGGAGGCCGGCGGCGGGCCGCGAGTAGGAGGCCGGCGGCGGGGCCGTGTAGGAGGCCGGGGGCGGGCCGAGTAGGAGGCCGGCGGCGGCCCGTGTAGGAGCCGGCGGCGGGGCCGAGAAGGAGGCCGCGCGGGGCCGCGTAAGGGCCGAGTAGGAGCCGGCGGCCGCAGGCCGCGTAAAGGGGGCCGGCTCGGACCCGCGTAAGAGGCCGGCGCGGG